>JANIJG010005431.1:0-33867 GCA_024611175.1 Megaceryle torquata
CAGAGCCGCGGCACCGGCGGCAGCGATCGCCGCCCGCCGGCACCCGGCCCCCGGCCCCGCCGCAGCGCAGCGCCGCTCCCGCGCCCGCGCCCGGCGAAGAGGAGGGCGGGCAGAGCCGCGGTGGGAGGGACGCGGCGGAGGCGGGGGGGAATGGGATGGGGATGGGGATGGGGATGGGGATGGGAATGGGAATGGGGATGGGGATGGAGATGGAGATAGGGTGGGAGAGCGGCGGAATCCGCGCCCGCCCGAGCGGGGCGGCGGGTGACCTTGAGAAGCCAGCGGGAGGCAGGGAGGGAGGGAGGCAGGGATGGAGGGAGGGAGGGATGGAGGGAGGCAGGGATGGAGTGAGGGAGGGAGGCAGGCACGGAGTCCGGCGCGGCCGCCCCTCGGGAGCCCCACCGGGAGCGGAGCTGCGGTCCGGGCACTGCTCCCGCTCCTAGTCCCGCCGAGGGGGAGTCGGGGCGGCCGGAACGCCTTTAGCTCCGACCGGGCTGCTGTTGGGGAGGAGAGGGGTCTCGTGGGTTTTCTTCCTCTCAGGACGAAGTGGGAGATCAGGAGTGCTTGGCATGAGCTCTGGCTGTTTTTTTCATCCCTGGACAGCCCCAGCTGGTCGGCGGGGAGGAGGTGTGAGTGCATAAAGTTGACCATCAGCGATAATGACAGCACTCAGAGGAAAACCTTAGGTTGGGCCGTGTCTTGCCTTGGCCACTGGGCCACGGATGCTCAGCTGGCTGTTACAGAACTGGTTGTGACAGAGCTGACTGCAGCGTATTTCACCCATAGACCTAACCTGCTTGGTTGCAGGAGTGAGTGGGAAAGTCACTTCAAACTCTCAATCTAAACTCACAGTAGCATCCTCAGGGAACAGACACACAGAGCTCAGGAAGGGTCCATACTCATCTGGGTCCAGACACTCCAGGTAAAGCCCAGCTTCCTTGACAGTCTTGGGAACTCGGGTGTTGCTACAAGTACTTCCCCAGATCCACACTGGGAAAAAGCATAAGCTGAGGAATTTGCTGGAAATTGCTTCATTTTTTTATGAACTCTGAGGCTCAGCCTTGGCTTTAGGATGAGTGGCCTGCTCTTGTCCACTTTGTTGCCTGTGATGGTGAAGGAACAGTCTGTAGGCCTGATGGTTTCGCTCAAGGAGACACATCCGAGGGGAACTGCCAGCTACTGCTTCTTATGGGAATAAGTATGGCAGCCGGGGGTGCTACTGAAGAAGCTCATCTTCAAAAGAGGTTGGGGATGCATTTCCTCTTGCCTTTCCCGTTTCCATGGGAACAGCAGCAACCAGGAGCAGCCTGCTCTGAATTTCACTGCCTACCGCTCAGGCAACCCATGCCCAATCCTCTAGGCAGACTTTGGCTTTCAAGGGTTTCCAACCCATCCTCATGTAATGGATCCCATGCCTCCAAGGAGAGCTTGCTAGCATGTGTGTACTATGGCAGAGCAAGGCAAAGAAGCACAAGCCCAGAGCTGACAGGATTTCTGAGGCAGCTCTCTGTGCTATTTGCATGGACACTAATAAAGAGTTGCAAATAATTTCCCTATGTATATGCATTTCTGCTCTTTATAGTGCTAGGGACCCTGGAGGAAGTAAACTCAGCTAAACAAACCAAAAGGTGCCTGTGGGATGATCAACCTCCAGGAACAGTTCTAGTTTTCTCTCAGAGATGGAAATGTCACCCAAAAAAGAACAAAGCAGGAGGGTGAAAGGGGAAAAAAAAGTGATATGAGTTTATGTCTTTGCATTTCATAGCCCATGATGGCTTTTTCTCCAATGAATTTGTCTATTCACTTCTGAATTTGTGTTAACTTTGGACTTGTAGATGCTGTGCGCATTCTGTGGCAAGGATCTCTGCAGCACACTCGCAAACTCAAGAGGCAGCTTCCTTTCGTGTGTCCATTTTAGGCTTGTTATTCACTAGGACTAACTCCTGGGAAGCAGGGTGCTGCCACCTCTGTGGAGCCACCCACACAGAGCCCTGAAATTTATCCTCCACCAGTGGATTCAGTAGTTATTGGTGAGCCAGAAGTAGGCTTTTTCATATCAGGTGTACTTGATACTGGTCCTGGCAGCATGTTTCCTGTGTCTTAGAGACAATGCTGCCATGTATATCACTAGTGACGCTACTTTTGAGATGAGGTGTTACAAAAAAGTCGTGTGCCCTGCTTCATCTGCGTTGAAGTTGTACAAATTTTCAGCAATCTTCTGTGGCAAACAGGCACTTGGCAGGTTTTGACCCTTGGGTAGAAACCTGAGAGCGTAGCTGATAGTGTGCTACAAAGAGCACAGGACACCGGAAGAATGGGATAAATAAGGTTCTATGATGCATACATTTGGAAACTGAAGTAAGAAGGACAACGTTCAAGATTGTGTTCCATGTCACCATCATAGGGTGCACCTGGAAGTCCTAATTATAACACACCATCCTAAACACTCAACACCTCTTTCTTTTGAGGACGAAAGACAGAAACATCTTTGCTTTATTATGTGAGATTCTACCTCAGTTATTCCTGTAGGTTTTGGGATGCTCTACTGTTAGATCATGATAGAGAGTGGGACATTTCTGGTATGGGGGCACACGTGATAAAATGCACATATGTGACAAAATGGTTGGAAAAAGTAGGGAGGCTTTTAAGAAGACATGGCAACTGAAATAAAGGTGGTGCCCTTACTGGGATATCAATAGGTTTGTTCTCCAGATACCCTAGCCTAAAAATAAAACTGGATTTTGCAAGAAATTTCTGTTGCATCATTTATATAACATTGGATTTAGTTTTATTTTGTCCAATAGGCCAAGTGTGATCAAATCAAGTCTTTTGTTTTGAAGCATTCAATGATTCTTAGTGGTCTGATGCTTTTTCTCTCTCATAAAGATGTGCAGCAGAGAATCCCCTCATGTTGGATGCGGGATTTTCTGAGCTCAGAAGCTAATGCCTTAATAGGCATTTAGAAATTTCAAGGATATTTTATGCTGTGTGCCCGAGCTTTCAATAATGTGTTGCTCCAATTAAATTACTCCTTAATAATGCAAGAAGGAGAGTGTGGGTGAAGGAACATGCCTCTTGCTCCAGTTGAACAACATTCCTTTGCCATTGCTGGTCAGCAGTGTTGACTGTGTGTGTGCCATCTATGCCTGCAATCATTGTCCTCAAGGAAATCTGTGTCATTAGTTACATTTTCCTTGGCTGTACTCAAACTTTATGTCTGCTGGGAGAAGATCCAAGTGTGCCCTTTTTTTTATAGTGGGAAGGAAACACTTAGGGGTCACCAATTTGTGACTGGAGAACTAGTTTCTGTTCAACATCACTAGACAGAGGTCTGCATCTCCATGGGCAAGATGCCAGCGGTCCACAGTTGTGCAAAATCTTAAACCTCGTGAAATGAGTTTGTAGCTCCTGCTCTGTGGTGTGTTCCATAGATGGGAATTGCTGTTACTGGAAACTCTTTGATCCCTGCTCTGATTCTTCCCTTTCCATCTGGCTGCCTATGTGGAGTTTGCTTATTTTCCATCCTGCCCCATGCAAATCACCACAATTATTTATGAGGCTCTGCAGAGGTTTCTGGCTCAAGTTAAATCCCTTTCCTCTCTGCAGCAGCACAGCAGGATACCTTGGGCCCTCCCTAACATCCCCCCTAGAAATGAAAAGTGGATTCAGAGCTGCCCAGATGCTGTTTGACAGTCTGACAGTCCGTAAGACATCTTTTCCAATATAACTCTGGAGCAGTGGTGACCACCCCAAGTGACCAGAAACTGGGCCAAATCCTCCTCTGGCAAGTATTTTGTTCTGCCTGAATTTTTTGCCCTGTTACCTCCAGAAAGAAATAAGCCACGGAAACCAATGGCTCAGAGAGTTTAGCCTATCCATAGTTATAGTCCCAGGAGTCACCTTCCTAAAAGCAGAAAAGTTTTCTGTTGCAATTTACCTTCTCTGCACTGAGCGGTTGGAGCTGACACATTCTGGTCTGGAGAAGCATCCCTTCTCCACCCAACTCTCCCCATGGACCAGGGCAGGCAGAGTAGATGAAGCTGTTCTGTGGAAGGGGCTAAAAGCCCACCCACCCAGCCATCTGCATTATTTAGGAGCCATCCCACCAGCTGGGGCTGGCAGCGAGCCCAGCATCCTGGGGAATGGCTGCAATCCCACCCTGAGGAATGGCTGCAATCTCACCTTCAGTGTGCCAAGTGCACACATTACCTGGGCAACATGGACTTGTTCATCATTTATTCATGGTGCTAGGGCTCCTCTGTCCCAGGGGATGGCCACCTGCCCTCTGCATGCCCTGTGCTCCTGCTCAGAACCTGCACATTTCAAAAAGCTTGCTCACCCCCCCCACCTCCCCTCCCTGCCACCTTGAGCCAGTCATCCTGCTCACCCCTCTCTCCTAACCCTTGCCTGGGCTCCTCACTTGCTTACAGGAGTGTGGTTTCACCATGCCTGTTCCTAAATCATTCTGATGCAAGCATAGAGAGACAAAAGCTCTAATTCAGTCTGTCGTCTGGGAGGTTTAACTCTCCCGAGAGCAGAGCCGAGCTTGCATGAGTAATACATCTGGCAGTACTGCACAGCTTGCTAGGGACCAGCAGAGTTGTCACTTGGAGCATGGTTAGGAGGCAAGGACTGGGCTAGCAGAGGGCTGCAGGGATATAGCGAGGGGCCGAGGTGAAGCAGAAAGCAACTCAAGCAGAAGCAACTCAAAAATGAAAGTTAATCCATCCCCCTTTCTAATGGCCATCAGGTTGATGGCCATCATGGTGATGCTGAAGCCTGGGATGCAGCATTGGCAGCATCTGTCCTGTGCTCTCTGACAAGGTGAGCTGAGGGATGATTGGGTGAGTTGAGGATTTTGTTCTGTCTTGGATAGTCCCTGCCAGATAAACTGTGCTTAAAGAGTCATGAATTAATGATAGCCCAGCAATGGAGCACTGCCTTCCACAGCTATTCTAAGTGGAAGGAGGAGCATTCTGCACCATAAAATGGTGCAGCCAGACAGAGGTTACCAGAACCACTGTCTGGAAGTGAGTCTGTATTCCACTAGCTATAAAGGGAGCCCCAGGTGACGAGATTTCTCACCTAGGGGCACAGTTTCACCATCTATTTAAGCATGGTTTTATTATCAGTTCTCCAAGACCATCTGCCACCCCCTTCCCATTCATAACCACATCTGCCACCTCCGTTGGGAGAGCTCTGAGCACACACAGCTGCACACACACACACACAAATACATACTGAAGCCTTATCAGCCATGCATTTGCCCAGATGAGAGCAGAGAGCATTGCTGCTGCAGCCACTGAGCTGATGGGAGCTATACAGGGAGGATCTTATTTGGAATTAAATATTGTTAAAATATCTGGGGGTTTTGTTTGTTTGCTCTGTAAGCTTGAGGGTTCTGGATGCATCTTTATATCAATCACTTTCTGCTTGTGGAAGTAAATGCCATGGCTAAGAGCAGGGTAATTCAGGTGTAAACTCCTTTCAAAGAATTAAGTAATCCTCCTCGTCCAACTTCTTACACATCATATACACACACTGAATGACAGAAAGAAACTGTCCTGTCCACTGTGGGACTCTGAGCAACAGTGGGAATCGTGTGTCCTTCTCAGGAAGGGCATTAGCTGGGCAACTTGCCAACCACCTATTACATGTAGCCAAATCTGATCTGTTCTGGCTTGGGTCACCTTATCGGTGCAATAGGTCCTGTAATGTTATGGGAGCGCACAGCAGAAGGATGAGAGGTATACGACACAGACTGCAAGGAGGAAAACTCAGACTGGAAGTAAGCCCTTACTGCAAAAGCAAGCAGGCGTCTGAAGCAGCATCCTTGGTGAGATTAAAAGTGACCCTGTGTATGGGTTTTCCGGCTCATAGCTCATAAGCTAGTTTCACTATCATTTGGTGCATGCAGGCAACTCACAGGGGGTTGTGCAGGCGACTCAGCCTTAATTTGCCTATCTATGGCCCTGTCTATGTAGAGATGACACATGGGGAGCTGTATAGATGGCTCAGCCTTGATTTATCCATAAGCCCCAGGCTAAACAGTGCAATGCTGCACCACACAAAGAACTGAAACATGAGCTGAGCCTTGCAGTTCCTCAACAAATGGTATGTCCTAAGTCTCAATTCAAACCACTATTTGGCTTCCTGAGAAAATAAGATGAAGAGAGCCTGGAGGGGCTTCAGTGGTGGTTTTAGCCGGCAACTTTTATGTATCCAGACAGTATAATCCAATCGGGCATAGTTTTGCCACAACCACCTGCGTGGTTTCGGCCACAACCTTGTGTATTCACACTGTATAATCAGTCATGTGAACCAGGGGATAAAAGTGCTAAGGTTTAGCTTAGATTTCGGGAGTTGCCTCTCCAACACTCACCTGTATGGAGACCATTCCCTCTTGGTCAGGACATTGGCCAAGGTGATTTTTCTAAGACTGAGAACCCTTACCTGGAGTGGTAAGTGAATATTTAGCATGCTGTAAGTTTGCAAATGCAGGTGATTAACTAACACGTGTATTATTTAGCATGCTTTCTAATTTGTTATAGTGTATTCTTGCTTTTAAGTTGTAATAGTGCATTCTTCCACTGTATCCATAAAAACCTGCATTAGTGCCGTATTAGACTTCAAATAGATGGTTTGCTTGGGCCTTACAATTAAACCTGAAAGTTCAAATAAATCATTTGCTTAAACCTCGCAATCCAGTCATTTTTTTCACCACACCTTGTGATTTCAGCTAGATTTACCACAAGAGGGCAGTCAGAGTTTTCTGGGCTGATTACCTTAGAAAAATGGGTACCTGAGGAGGATCTACTTTGCCCTGGTCTGTTAGAAAGCTCAGCCTCACTTCTGGGCATGGAATCTTGTTTAAAAGACACACACGTTCCTGCTTCACTCTGTTAGGCCAAAAAGTGAAGTGACACACAGTTTGGTGCACTACAGAGCTGATTTGCTGTCAGGTATATGGAACAGGTGAGAACCTCTTGTCTTTCCTGCAGCTTTCCTCACTGTCCCAGAGCCTCTGCTCCCAACCAAAAGCCCAGCACACATGGCTTCTGGGCTGAGCTCCCTAAATTGGAGCTAGAGTCCAAGGCAGTGGTCTGGCTTACTGCTCAGGACACCCAGAGACATCTCTGGTGTGGAAAATGCAGTGACAGTTTCTTCAGATGAGGATCTAGTACCTTTCTGATGGGCTCAGCACTTCTGATGCTGGGGACAGGGGAGAAAGGGCCTGCATCTCCAGGGAACAGGGCAGTCCAGCCCTCATGTGGGACCAAAGCTGTGCAGTGGACAGTCTGCATAGGGGGAATTCAGCACCAATCACATTGCCTGGTTTGAATTACTATGTCAATAACTGCTTTTGAAAATTTCAGGTAACCTGTATTGCTTAAACTTGGAGGATCACAGCTGGCAATTAAGGTACCATTATTTTTCCTCAGATCAGGCACAGATTGGGTATAAACTCCCTTTCTCCATCTCTCTCAGCCTCATCTCATTTATCTCACCCAGTTAACAGCTTGAGAAGATGCTGGTGCCAGGCCCAGGCTGCAAATGCTGTGGGCAGAACTTGGATTCAAGGAGTAAGGTTCAGAGAGCTGGTTTTCACTCAGGAAATCAGAGGGCTGTACCTGGGGACAGGACATTATCAGGGACAGTACCGGGGATCACATGTTGCCCGAAGAGTCCTTCCTATGCCCAGGTTCTGCCCCGATGTTCCTGGCAGCGCCGTGTGGTGGGAGAGCCTCTCTGAGCCGAGTTTCTTGCCAGAGAGGTTATTCTGAGTAACGCTGGGTTCCTTCCAAGTGACGTGTGTTGACACTGACCTCTAGTGGGAATAGATCCCTTTCTCTTTAGTTTTTCCCTGCAATTATAACCATTTTTAAGTGATACATCTTAAGGGGGGCTGGAGAGAGCACAGAATTAGAGTTCTAGGTTTAAAATCCCTAAGTCAGAACATCAAGATTGGCCTCGTATTATATTTTAAAAATTTGACTCCATCACTACCCCCCAACACGTGTTTTATATATATATGTGCATAAGCATGTGCATATGTATTTGTATATGTATATGTGTAAGTATTTAAAGCCTCTGAAAATAATGACAGTCCAAAACTGACATGGCCAAGCAGAAAAGCTCTTTGTTAGACAGATATCATGAAATGGAGACCGAGCCTTGTTGAATGAGTGACAGAAGGCAAATAAGAGGACCGAGTGGCCAAGTTCATCTTTCAGATGTTCCAGGCAAATTGCAGTCTCTTCTGTCACACCCAGCCAGAAGAGAGATGGCAAGGAGATGGTGTCTGAGCTGGGTATTAGTGGGTATAGTTGGAAAGTTAGAGCAGAGAGTGGCTGGACCTGGATGTCTGGGTGTCATTATAGATATTAATGGGGATTGCCTGATCTTCACAGCTCACCTGCAGCAAACCACTGCAACGCAGCCCTGGGAGTGCACTAGCCAGCTTAAGAAAGTCCAAGGCTCCTCTTAGGAAGCTGCAAGGTCACTAGCTCCACCTCCATCAGCAGCAGAAAAAAGGCCACCTCCAGGGGCTGCTGCCAGAGGTGTACACAGCTTGCAGTGGACTGGAGTGTAGAATCCGAAGTGGTGGGTCTTGATTTGTCTCCCTCCAGACCTGGTCCACATCTTATTAGCTCTGTGTTTTGGTTGAACTGCTCCTGGATCTGTGTCGGCCCTGGAAGCAGGCTCCATGCTTATGCTCCATCTGCAACAGGACATTGCAAGATAATCAAGGGGTGACTACCACTTGCTGCAAGGCAAGCAGCAACGAGTTCACAGAAAAGTGAAGTCTTTGTGCATCACTGCACAGGTTTGTGATGATTTGACCAAAGTGGATTTCTTCCAATACCTGATTTTATGCATGTAAAAGTGTATAAGGTACCATTCTGTGAAGGAGCTGCACCACTAGTAACACCTAATATGTTGCTGTATAAAAGGGTAAAGGCAGTTTGGAAGATATCTGATTGGTAACCTAGTAGCAGTTGGCTACAGAAAGCTTCAAGAGTAGAAATTCTGGTTGGGGTTCAGAAATGTCAGCTGCAGATGCACATGGAATTGGGACACAGACACTGCCAGGGTGTCATGAATATACGGCCCAGATCCCTGCACTGGACAGAGTTGATAAGATGTGCAAGAAGCACCTTTTTCTTAGCAATTGTAGTCCTGCAGCCAGACAGTGCCAGGGGCACAAATGGAGATACTGACAAAGATCCTGAGTGTGGGAGGAAAACTTGTGATTGGAAGTTATTGGTGCCAGCAGAGACTTCCCCTTCCTGCTTCCTGCTGCCCTCACACCCCAAAACCTTTCTTCCTGTCTGGTTGGAGGCACTTTTCATGGGGAGCTTGCCTGCAGCAAGGCTGTGGTTAAAAGCTTGGTGGCCAGTGCTGGGGGAGTGACGCAAACCCAAAGCGTCAGCTGCAGTGCAGGATGGGGGAAGTCATTGGCGCTTTGCATGTGGTTAATGTGAACTCCGTTCAGTACCCACCACCAAGCTCTTCCCAGGTGAGGTCCCTTGCAGGTGCATGGCACCAAGAGATCCTTCCCCTTTGGCTGGGATGAACTGGAAAGATGGTCACCCTGCAGAGGAAGAGAGGCACGTCAAGCAGTAAGAACAAGTGAAACTAGTCTTGAAGTGTCACCTTCATTCAGAGCTATGTAGGTTGTTTTGAGGAAAGCTCACTGCTTAGGACATTGGAAAGTAACTAGATAAGATCATGAGGAACACAGATGGGTAGTTTTGATGTTTGAAGAGAGCACTGAAACACAACCTAGTCAATCATTCACAGGGAAAGAGTTGGGCCTTCGTTTGAGCTTTTGTTTTCAGTTTTGATCTCTGTGTCCTGGCTGCTCTGTGCCCTGACTGCCTGGCAGTCTCTCTGGGCTTTGAGCTTTCTGTTTGCAATACAGAAAGGTGATGAGAAGCAACCAGACCAAGGGACTTGTACGGTCAACTGTAGTGACTGCCTGGCCTTTCCCTTTGCCTGTACAGACAGGACAGAAAAGAAAGTGTCTCAGTGGGTGAAATGGGTTAAACCATGCACACGGGAAAAGCACTCGCCTTGTTCGCAGCTATCTCTGCTACCAGTAAGTGACATCCACCATATCGTTTCCCACAGAGCCTGAGGCTTCAAGTCAGCACCTGCGCATGAAGCAGCATCCTCACCCCCACACCGCCTGGTTTGTCAAGGTCCCTCTCCCAGCCCTGGCAAACCTGCCTGCTATTTAAGGAACCCAAACAGACAGGGCAGGGGAGGAGGCCGCTCCAGAATACATCAGCACGTACTGCCCGATGTAGGGGGAGCACAGTGTGGCCGCCCCTCCGCTCATCCCGGGCTGCCGGCCCTCTCCCACGCGTGCCTTGCCCACGGGTGGGCTTTCTCCCCCCTAGTGCTCCGGCCCCGGACGAAGAGGGCGTGGAGAGGCAGCCCCCCCGTTTAGGGTGTGCAGGGGGGTGCCGGGGCAGCTCGGCGGGGCGGTGTCGGGGGGAATCCCGGGCAGGCGGAGCTCGGCGCGGCTGAGTCAGTACGGGCAGGGGCAGGAGGAGGAGGAGCCGTCGCAGCGCCTTAGCTTCTGCGCTCGTAGCCGCTCGCTGGCTTTCCGGCCATGAGCCCCCCGGCGCCGGGGCTGGGGCTGGGGCCGGGGTCGGGGCGGTCGGGGCGGGCGGGTGGCGGGCGCTGAGCCATGTCGCGGGCGGCGGGTGGCGAGTGCCGCAAGGAAGCGGCGGGCTGGGAGGGCGAGGACGGGCAGTGCGACTCGGGAATCGAGTCGCTGCGCTCGCTGCCGGGAGGGAGAGAGATCACCCCCACCGCTACCGCCGAGATCCCCCCCGCCGCCGAGATCCCCCCTGCCGCCGAGACCGAGAAAGACGCCGCCGAGGAGCGACTGGACTCCAGCTACGGCTCCGGTGCCCTTCCCGAGCCTCTGCCCGGGCTGCCGTCCGCCTGCCGCGCCGAGGAGCCGGCGCCGCCGTCCCAGGGGCTCAGTCGGCAGCAGCTGGAAGCGCTCACCTACGTTTCCGAGGACGGAGACACGTGAGTGACCGCGGCCCCTGCCCCCCTCTCTTTTCTCCCGCCGTGGCTGGTGACTGCTGGACTTGCCCCCCCCCTCCCCCAAGCCCCGGGCTTGGCCTCTCGCAGCCGGTCGGCGGCGAGGAGCCGGTGCCTAGAGATAAGGCGGGCTTTATCTGCAGTGGTCCCCAGCCCTCTTCCCCAGGAGCACTGGTTTATCCAGTCTGTGAAGGACTCCTCGAGCTCCCGTCCCGAGACCTTCCTGCCTCTGCGTTCCGTGGCACATGGGTGCTTGGCATCCTGGCGTGGGTTTGGGTGGGTGACCACTGAGGCATCCGATCCAGGTCCAGCAGAGTGAGCAGAGAGAGGCACCCCAAGCAACGTGTCACAGAACGGACCTGTCGTAGGAAGCCATCTTCTACTTGCTACGGGGCTGCTTGCAACTGGGGGGGGGGGCAAATCAAGCATCCCCCTCTGTCTCTTCCCCAGAGAATGCAACATTTCCTCTCTGATGGGGAAGGCTTGCCTGCATGAGAATGTATGTCAGATCCAGAATGAGATTGGCTATGCAGGGCAAGACCTTGAGATGGCTGTGTTAGGGCCACAGATGCTGCTCAACCAAGCAACTCAAGAACTATTTGTTCTCAGGTGGAAATGGCCTTGCTTTGCCAACCTGCTGCCTGCACAGCCGCAGCTTTTAGCAGCATGATGCGCACCCTGCTACACGGCTGCCCTCCTGAGACTCTGTGATGGAGATGAGTATTTCTCTTAATGATGGGGGCTTCCCACATCCGTAGTGCCCTCTCAAGGGCAGAGGCCTTGGTTTGTCTTCTGGTAACCGCCTTCAGCTAATCATGGCACTTTCTTGTTGTACATTCCCTCGATGGAATGTTTTCATCATGAGTGCAACACACAGAGCATGAATGAAGTGTTCTCACAGCTGAGAAGTGCAAAGCTTTGCCCCAAGCCCAGGCTGGAGTTTTGTACTGAGTAATGGTGCAAGAGGAAGAGAAACTAAGAGGCACAGACACAAGCAAGCAAATGTCTTCGATAGCAGGAACAGCAAGGAGGTTCAGTCCTTGCCCAACAGAACACATCTGGTTCTGAGGCTGAAGATGAGCTGGGAGCCAGCCTGAGTGTTTACTTCCTGGTTAGGAAGGAGCCTGTGCAACTGTTAATTAGTTCATTAATGCTCAGTGTGGGATCTGCTCCAAGGATTGGCTGGAAGTATTGTGGCAAGCAATGTTAGACTAAACCCAGCCTCCTACACTCCCCCTGCCAGCACCTGGATAGTGCTTTACAGTCCTGTCCTGTCTACAGGCTGTTGGTGGGGCTCCTCAGCCTGGAGGAACTTCACCACCTTTCCTGACTGTAAGGCTAGAGCCAGGGTGCCCATGGAGAGAGACGGGGGTCTTTTAAGCAAAGCCGTGGAACTAATACCTCAGAAAAGCTCCTTGGGCTAGTCCATCACAGTGTGTCCAGAGCTCCCCACTTACTGTTCTGTAATGAGCCCAGTAGATGTAGCTGCTTGGAGATGCTTTTGCTGCTTGAGGCTGTGGATGAGCCCTTTGCTTGTCAGGCTTGCTCAGAGAGACCTCGCATGCAAGCATCTCATTAACTAGAGAAACATTAATCAGTGGTACCTTGGTTACTGTAGGCAGGAGAGGCTCCTGGGTTGCTCTCCAAACAGTTGCAGTTCTCTTCTGTTTTCTGTTAATTGCAGTGCAGTTCAGAACAGGAAATCTGTAATGAGCAAGGGAGGGAGCGAAAAGGCTCCTGGTGGTGCAGCTAGTACAGTTCCTGGGCTGGCCATGTCTGCACAAGAGCTGGCTTTACTGGGATCTGCTGCCAGCACTGGAAAAAAAAAAAACCTATTCTTGTGGTTAGAGTGGCGAGGCTGTGGATTTCTGCCTCTGCTATTCCTGTCTCTCCTCCTGACCCTGCGGCTGAGGTAGGCAGCATTTATATTTAGAAATGCTGAACATCCACCACTGGGTTGATGCAAATGGGAACTGTGAGCATACAGCACCTCATTGAACTGCCACTAGTTTTGTATGCAAAAACAAGTTGGGGCTGATAGTCATGCTAAAGCCTATGGAGCAATTGCTCATCCAGTGACAGAAGGTCCCCAGAAAAAAGGGATCAGATGGCCACAGGCTGCATCCCTTTCATCCAGCCAGACAAACCCATCAACTTCTTTTCATCTCCATCAGCAGCACATTTCCTTGTGTGCCTTGCTTGTATGTTTGCCGCAAAAGAGCTCCAGGCTGAGAATTAAAATTATACTATAATTATATTTCAGAAGACTTGGGCTACAACACTTTCCTGATAATTGTCATTCTGAAAATACAAAACATTCAGAGGTTTTGGACGATTAACGTCTGTTTCCCCAGATGCCCTGGCTGGTACCAAGCTGAGAGGAGCACCAGACTTTCACAAGGAGAGCTGGCAAAAGTCTTGTCTCTCCATCTGACAAAGTCTTGTCTGTCCGTAGCTCCCCCAGGCTTGCCCACCTCTTCCATTTTAGTGTGCCTGGGAGGGGGCTGTGTTTGTCAGCCTGGTGCTTGCAGGGAAGTATGATAGATGGTGGCATAGGCGAGGAGCGTGTGCTTGGGCAGTTGGAGCATCAGAAAGATCCTCTTTGGATACTTTCCTGCCCACCTCCTCAGGAGAGGAGTGTTAACCCAGGCAGGGTGAAGCAATGTGGCTAAAACTGACTCTTCCTGCACTCAAAATTAGGAGTTCTGCTTCTGCAGGAAGGAAATTGGCCAGCTGGGGAGATGTGGGTGTGATGGCCAGTGAAATGCGTGGGTGCTGTCTTCCAAGAATCATTTGCCCAAGAATCAGCCCCTCTGATGCCTCCCTGGTGCCACTGTCAGTAGTTGAGCACTGGTATATCAGTCCCTGAGAGAGTGATGGAGCTGGCATGTCAGGAGAGGTCAGAGATGAGGAACAGGGAGATAGGCAGAAGATGGTGGGTGCACTTAGGGCAGTGATATGTATCCTGCTTATTCCACAGCTGGGAAGAGAGCAAGCCCTGTGCACTCAAGCTGAAGCAGCCTCCTCCAAGCATCTGCCTTTTCCAAGTATCTGTGTCTTCTTTGTAAACCATCTAGTTTTCTTCTGAATCGAGTCCTGATGGGACTGCTCTGAATGGGAGTGAAGAGAGGGGCTTTCCAGCTGCAGGCCTCGCTAGCTCTGAGCAGGCTGCAGGCAGCTTTATCTCTGTGTCCCTATCTCTGGACAAGCTCAAGCTTTGCTAGGATTCACTGAGGAAAGCCCCTCCTTCTTGGCCTTGCTAGGCAGATGCATGAGTCCAGTGTCTTGGGAAAGGGGTGGGTGTGGGACAAGCTCCTTCGGAGTGTGATGGGATCACCTGTCATGTTCCAGGACAAGGGAAAACCTATTCATTCACTTGAGCTTATTGGCAGCTTCTGCCAGCTCTGAAGAAGCAGAGTTGATTCATTAGTGTGGGAAATTAGGCAGAGCTTCCTCTCTAGGACTATAGATTGTGTCTTAAGAACATGTTTCCCTTTCTGCCTGTGCTGGTCCTTGGGCCACACACCAGTTTATGCTGTCTGTACCTGATGCCATGGTGATGTGCCCCTTGGGCAGCTGGGTAGAGTGCATGCAGTCTTGCTCTGGGCCCTCTAGCCATGCAGTGATGCAAAAGGCGGTGTGGGGACTGTGCCTCCTCAGAAGGGTGGGCTGTCATCTGTACAGGTTTCTGTGTGCAAAGCAGAAAAGGTCCTCTGCAGGGGTGAAGGCTGGGAGACACCATCTGGGAGACCCCAGCTCAATCACAGGAAAGAGATCTCAGCCTCCTTCAGAAGGAAAATGGGACTGAGCGGTTTTGGTTGGGTGCATGTTTTGGGGAGGGAGTGGAGGAAGCCTGACTTCCTCCTTCTACCAGAGACAAGTGCTGCCCCGTCTGCTGATAAGAAATCACGTGCCAGTGACTTGTGGGCTGAGATGCCCACAGTTAATCAAGTAAAACTGGGGCCCCACAGGAGCTGAGCTGAGCTCTCCTCAGCATGATGGTAGCGAAGGGACCTTCCCTGCTGAGCCCTTGCCTTTGTAGGTAGGCATTGAGCGTGAAGGCTGATCTAACAGGGCCAAGATCCACTTCTAACTGTTGATCACTGGTATGTGCCAGTCCTAACCCTCCCATCTCATGTAGCCTTGTGCTAGAGATATTCCCCATGCAGGGGAATAGAGGTTGTTCCCATTTAGGCTGTCTGCTCTGGTGTGGCTGCTTGTTCAGTGCTTGTCCTGCTGAACAGGGGTGTTGCTGAACCCAAATACCTCTTGATCCCAGCATGTGTGCCTGAGGGAACGCTCACTGTGTGACAGCAAAGGGAAACTACTGTGAAAGAAGAAAAAAGAAGCAGAGGACTGGAGAGACACAGTTTTAGGAGAAGGATTAAAGAAGTCTGATATAGAGAACACACCTGCTTGCTGGGAGTCCCCCCTGCTCAGCTGGGCTGGACTGGACTGTTGCTGGCTGCCCAGCAGTGGGATGGCCGTAATTAATGGGAAGCAGGGATGATCTTGTTTTTTGCAGAGGGGCTTCGGAAAGCTCCTTGCCCAATTGCCAAGGGAGTTTGAGTCCATCCTGAGTTGCTCCTGAGCATACCACTGTTGTGGTGCAGAGAAGAAAATGAGCCCTAAAATTGGGTTGGCCAGATGGAGAAGAGAACCTGCTGTGTCCAGCTTCCTGTGCCCAGACTCTTAGCTCTTCTGCTGTGTGTGCTCAGCCGTTTGGTGAGCAAGGGAGGGCTTGGTGCCCCTCCAGGCAAGGACAGGCAGCTCGGCACAGGCTCCTTTAGGATGCCCCAGAAGTTGCTGGTTGCCACAGGGGTCGCACACGTACAGGCTTGGAATGAAGTGGGTAGGTCCTGGCAGCCCTCCAAGATCATGCAGGCAAGGAGAGAGAATTTTTTTTTTCCCCCTGTTCAGATGACTTCAGCTTAGCCTGGAGGAAGTTTCTTCAGACTTTCCGCTTGCTTGGATTTGCCTTGGAGCTGGGGAGAGACACAGGGAACTTCAGCACAGAGGAAGGGAAAGAATGGCTGGAAATTTCCATGTCCTGGGATGCAGAAGCCTGATGCCTGGCTGTAACAGATCAGCCAAGGTGGGGAAGGCTTCAGATCCTTGCACTCTGCAGGCCCGCGTGGCCACTGCTGGGAAAGGGTTGAGCTCAGCTAAATTTGAACAAAGAAAGTTTTGATTTTATTTGATTTTTTTTTTTTTTTTTTTAAATACAGTATGGGTAAAAGAGGACACAGATGTGACGGTATAGGAAAAATGACTGTGGCATGTAAGCTGTGAGAGTGGTTACTGGGCACCTCTCAGTGAGATGCCTGGGGTGCTCTCTGCACCCTGGAGATGGGAAGCGGATGCAGGGCTGAAGTGGGGCAGGGGGGGCTGAGATATCCTAGACTCACAGCTGGTGCCTCATTTAAAGAAAATTCTGAGTGAATGAGGATATGTGTGGGGCTGTAAATAATTGCTAGGGTGTGTTGTACAGGCTCTGGAAAAATCCAAGCACTGTCTTCTTCTAAAAGTCTGTTCTGACCACGAGATATCTTTGTGTCTACAGAAACTGTAAGAGAACATATTTGCTTTCTGATGAGTGAGAACGGGAATTTGTTTTGAAACAGACTTGCCACAGCCAGTGGACCTTTTGGGATGTTTACTGCTTTTATTGCCATTGTTCATCAGGCTTCTCAGACCATTACTGGGCCCTCCTGGGGTGGGCTGATTTGCTTTCTAGCTTGGCCCATCCCTGCAGGGATGTTAAAGTGGGGACAGACCCATCATTTTGCAGAGAGCAGTCCATATGCATCTGATGTTTAGTGCTTCTGCAATACTGGACCCACCATCTCTCAGAAATGGAGCAAAATGCTCAAATGTGTGGGTAGGGAGTCTAAAGGATATGAGGTCAGGGATGCTGTATGTGGATGAACAAGGGCACTGTCATGTCACCACCTTCTCCCCCTTCTCTCTGAAAAATGAGGTGCCCACAGCCCTCTCTCAATGCCTCCCCTGACAGTCAGCCTCCAGCACCCTTCATCTGCCAGCACCCATACCAGACCTTCTGCACAGCACTACAGGAAAGGTGGAGGCTGTCTCCCCTGCTTGCCCATCACTTCCCACCCCTCCCTTTGGCCCCAGGAGCAGCAGGCTGGGAAGCAGCTGCTGCCCAGGGTAGAGATCAGGGGACTTTGCCTAGGGAAGGTGAGAAGAAACCTGCAAAACAGGGGATCCAGGGCAGAAGCAGAGGACATGGGGATGAGCCTACAGCCAGATGGGATCCACTGCTTCCCTGGAGCTACCAGAGGGCAGCTGGAACAGTTTTATGTAGCCAGGCAGCATCACATTGGTATGCAGGGAGGAAGGGAGCTGGGCTGGGCTGTCAGAGGGCTGCAGGGCAGAATGGAGTTGTGCTTGCTGAGCCTGCTGGCAGAGGTTAATGCTGATGGCTGAGGAAGCGGTTAGCAGCGCAGGTTACAGGGCTGGAACAGAATAGCCGGGTTAAGTGTGGAATTCCCCTGCTGTTTTCCTCCTCCCTTGCTCTCCTCTCTGTTGCTGCTGGGGCCATTTCCTTCCCTGAACAAGTTTCTCTGGTGTGAATTGTTTGCATGATTTCCTACAGCTCTGCTCAGCCAAAATAAGGAGCCAAGAGTGAACTGTTCCTGCTGCAGATAGGGATATTATCTAGAGATGGAGAAAAAATTGTCAAACCAAATTCTACTGAATGCTGGATCCCTTGTCCTAGGTGCCTCTGGGGTGAGATGCTTTGAGGACAAAGTGTCTTGCTCCACAGATGGGGCAATCTGTTTAGCCATCCCCTTTTCTGTAAGGGAGGCAAGAGGGTAGCTGGTGAACTAACTGGTGGAACTTCATGAGTTCTGCTTGCGTGTCAGAACTGGGTGTCACCCTTATTCCCTTCTCCTGCCTTCCATCCTCAGGTGTGGACACTTTTTCTACCAGGTGCTTAAGGTCACTCAGAAGCCTGAGATGGACAGCACAGTGAAAACAGATGCTCTCCTGTGTCTAAACTAGAACCACTTTGGGCACTGTGTACTCAGACCCAGGGACCTCCCCAGCGATGGCCCCAGCCTGCTCCAGGATCACAGTCTCTCTGATGATGGGTAGATCACCTTGTGCCAGGGATACCTTGTGCCTGGGACCTTTGTGATTCAGAGTTCTAACAAGTCCCCTTGTGCCAGGATGGAGCTGATGAGCAAGTGGAAAAGCTGAGAACAGACCCAGCAGTCTGTACTCCTAGATTTGCCACATTTGCCCTGCCCTTTACAAAACTTCTTGCTGCCCTTTCCAAAAGTCCCCATGGCCGCAAGCAGCAGCTCTGCAGGCCAGACAAGGGAAGGGCATGGGTCTGAGCATGGTGGGGTGGAGGGCTTGTTCTGGCAAAGGCATGTGTCCATGGCTCTGTGGCCAGGCAAAGAGGGGTATCTGGCAGCAAGTGGGTATATCTCCACCACTGTGCCCTGGCTCTGGGGATCACCTGTGAGCACTGCATGCCAGTGTGCAGCAGCCCATCAGTGACTGGACTGTGTGGCTGCCATGGCAGCGAGAGGTGTGCTTGTAGTCTTGGCTGGAAGAAAGCAAAGATTGGCACAGTGCCTGTGTCTGAGGTCTCCTGGGCGTAGGAGGTTTCCCAGTTTAGAGGAGATATTCCCGATTCCTGGTTTGCATCACTGCTTGTGGCACTGAGTACCTTCATGCACATGCCCTCCTGGTGGACTTATCCCAGACCCATGGCCTTGATGTGATTCCCCTGAGTAGCTCATGGCTCCTGCAGCCATTTCAGGAAGTTGAGGGCTGGCAATGAGGGAAGAGGGAAAAAAATGCAGAAATGAAAGTGCAGGAGGAGCTGCACCTAAGTGGAGAAGAAAGATGAGGTGGGGGGAAGTAATCCTTCAAAGCAGGTGCATCCCAGCTTTGAGGTGAAAGCCTGAGCTCTGTCCGGGTGGAGACGGTCGCCTCCATCAACTCCATGGCACAGATGCCCAAACTTGCTCAGCGTCAGTACAACCCCAAGTGGCTTCACTACCTCATTGAGCTGCAAAGCCACTCAAGCCAGGAGGACCGAGGTGTTGGCGATGGCAGAGGGCTGCCTGGGGTTTCCACCTCCCCCAGATGACTGCCCCACTTGTTCCCACGTGACAGTGTGGCATAGTGTGGGTAGTGGCAGAGGGGCTGGGGGATTCCTGGGAGTATGGGGGCTAGTTGCAGCAGGGTGCAACCTCAGACACAGCTCTCTCCCCTGGGAGCCCAGTGTGGCTCTGGAAAGTGAAAGCAGCAGAGGTTTAAAGTTCAAGCCAAATTGCCTTGGAAAGTCCCATCTGAGCAGTCTTCTCTCTGATGTACCTGAAAAAGACAGATCCTGTGACCTCCTCTTGCACGTGGTGCCTGGAAGCAGGTTTGGAGAAACAGGGGCCGTCCCTGCAAGCGGGCAAAGGGCACCTTGGAGCAGGTGCCACCACAAGGGCCAGGAGCCTAATGCAAAACCCATCTGGGAGTCTCCCTGCCCAGATCATACTGAGCAAGAGCCTGCTGAGCAGAGGGGTATTCTTACAGCTGGTCCAGCTCTGCCCCTCTTTCCTGCCCCCTGCTAGCCTGGCCTGGGCCCCTCGGCTGTGTTTCTGCCACATCATCTACCAAGGGCAGACAGACCTTGCCAATGGGGATGCTCAGCTCTGGCTTGCAGACCCCTCCCCTGCCCCAGGGAGCACTGTTGGTGAGGGGGACTACATGACAGTGCGGAGGCAAATGTGGGTGGCCTTGCCTTCCAGCAGGGAATTCCCTGCCGCAGTGTGACCTGGGGCTTCCCCGGGATACAGCCTCCCCAGTCAGGCACAGTCTTTCCCCTGGTGGCAGGGCAATGAGGAATTGGCCTTGTTCTGTCACCAAAAATGAGGCTCAGCTGAGGGTGTCCGGGGTCCCTGGTGCTGGTTCAGTCCTCAGACAGTGCTTGGGAGTAGGTGGATAAAGAACATTTTGGGCGACTGGCCTCTGTCTTCTCAGCACATTCCTGTCCCCCTGCAGCTGTTGAGAAGGCAGCCCCAGCCCTGCTGCCTTCCTGCAGTGCTTAGGGCCAGGTCTTGCCTTCCCACCTGCAGAGGGATGCTGTCCATCCCCCACATCACAGGTGGCATCCCAAAGCTGGGCTGTCTGCTGAGCAGGGTGTCTTGCTGGGGCTGGCAGAGCTTTCACCCTCCATCCCTCAGCTTTGCCCACCTTTTCCAAGCAGTGTGGGTAGCTGGAACCGGCTTAGAGTCCTGCCTTCATTTTGGAGCTGATCCCTGCCAGAGATAAAAGCTACCCATGGGCCCCAGTGCTGCAATGAGGAGGTGGCAGGAGGCTCAGCTCACATCCGCCATGTGTTGCAGAGCAGGAGCTGCTGTCTGCTCCTCATTGCTGCTCAGTATGGCCAGAGCTGGCCCTGGGGGGCTGCCTGGTGGTAGGGGGCCAGTTCCTCTGAGCAGAGGGGCCTGGGAGCACAGCAGATAGGCAGAAGGGATGGGAAATTCCCTCTCGGCTCTGCCTCCGTCACACTCTCACTTCTGTTCTGACTGCACCAGGGGCCAGCATCAGACCCAATTGGAAATAAAACCTCTCCTTGGGCTGCAGGACTCGGGGCTGCCTGGTCACCCCATGGCTGTGGGGGCCACAGTCCTGACCAGGGCTGCCTGCTGGCCACCAAGCTCTGATGGCTGCACCTCTGGTATTCCTCTGTGCCATCAGGCTGCATGCCAGCCTTGCTGTGGCAGTGCCAAAAGGGAAGGATGTGGGGGAGAGAAGAGGAAATCTGTGTAGACCAGCAGATCATCTGGCATGGGGACTGTGCCATGCAGGTGATCTTGGACTGGCGCTGAGCTCCTGCCCGGCTTTGGCTGCCTGCCTCTGTGGAGAGGAAAAGAGAAGTGCAGTGTGCAGCCGGCAGCAGGGAACTGGAATTCCCCGGACAGCTGCCAGAGCCCAGACCTCTCCAGTCACCAAACTCAGCCTTTGGGCTCTGTGAAATGCATCCCAGGCTTTTCAGACTTGCACCAGTTGGAGGCCTGGCTTTGGGCAATGCCAGGTCCAAGCCCTGCATGTGCGGTGGGGCCCAAGGAAAGACCCTATGGTGCTTGGTGGGGACAGAAGCGTCCATTTTCTATTAAGAACAGAGTGAAGAACTGTCCTGGGGAGCCTCAGGCTATGTTCCTGCCTTGCTCTGCTGATGAGCTTCCTGGGGGAGAGGGCAGGATGAAGGAGATCTGAGTTGGTGGGAAGGGAAGGAGACTGGGGGAGGTGGGGAGGTTACTCCTCCACATGGCAGTGGAGGATCTCCACTCCTGATCATGGCGCTAGGGACTCATTTTTGCTTTCTTTTTTTTTCCTCTCTTGTTTCCTTTATTCTCTCTGTAGGTTGGTTCACCTGGCCATTATCCACTGTGTCCCAGCTGTGGCACTCTGCTGCATTGCTCAGCTGCCCAAGGAAGTGCTGGAGATCCAAAATGATCTTTTCCAGGTATGCAGATATGACAGTGGGAAGATGGAAGGAAGGCACGTGCCATGGGCTGCTCCCTGGATAGATGCCCAATCTATCTGCTCTTTCACCAAGACCTTCCACCCACTTTCTCCAGAGCATGGTGAAGGTCCCATGTGAGCTGCCCCTTTTCACAGACGGAAAGAAGGGTTTGGGAGATACCCTGAGAGATAGGTGTGACAGCTCCCAGGACCTAAGGGTGAAAGGGTCCTTTATAAGTCCCCAGGACGTCGCCCAAGGGTGGAGCAGGCATGACTTGAATGTGGCAGGGTAGATAACGTGGGAGAGTGAGATCTGCCCTCAGGGGTGAGCCTTGAACTTGGGGGTAGGGGGCAGGTTGGCAGCAAGAGCCATTTGCACCCCTGGGCATCAGCCACATTTAATCCCAGGACAGGGACGGGCTCCTGCATGACAACCTGCCTGTGCTGCCAGGCTGGCTTATCATGCCTGGTGTCCTGCAGGGCATGGCCCCCTTTCCTAATTCCTGTCCCCACCTCCTCTCTAGACCCCACTCCACCTTGCAGTGTACCTGGAGCAGCCCAGCGTGGTCCAGGCACTGATCCACAAGGGAGTGAACCCCAGGCTGCAGGACCGCAATGGCAACACTCCACTGCACCTGGCCTGCGAGCAGCAGCGCCTGCAGTGTGCCCAGCAGCTGCTGCAGGGCACGGCCCCAGCAGAGGACACAGCCCAGCCCCATGGGCACCACCAGGACCTGCAGCTCCAGAACTGGCAAGGTGAGACCCGTGTGCAGCCCAGTGCAGATCCAGTGGCCAGATTGGGCAGACACTGTGTGTTTTGTATGCAGGGATCGGGGGGTGCAGCAGACTGGGCACAGGGCTGGGGTTGGCACACCTTGGGGTGGCCCAGGCTGACTGTGGTTCTCTCTCCTGCCTCCCTACCCCAGGCTTGGCCTGTCTGCACATCAGCACCTTGAAGGGAAACATCTCGATGATGTCTCTGCTGCTGGAGAGTGGTGCCAACATTGATGTACGGGTAAGTCTGGGCATGGTGCAATGTTTGGGTAAGGGTGGGTGCAGTGAATGGCTCCCTCCAGCCTCAGGGCCAGTGCTGCCAGGGGGCTTGAAGGCACTGAGTTTTGAAGTCAGAAGAGAGGAAAAGTCCTTGCAGGGCTGTTGGGTATTATGACTACAGCCAGGCTGGGGGCAACCTGCTCTGACACTCTATCAAGGGGACGTGGATGGGTGCTGCAGGGCCCATCTGAGGGGACCCTGCACCCATGCCTTTGTGGTCTGTGGGTTGCAGGAGGGCACCAGTGGGAAGACACCGTTGCACCTGGCTGTGGAGAGCCACGACCGCAGGGCTGTCCAGTTCCTGCTGCGCAACGGGGCGTACGTGGACGCCCAGATGTACAACGGGTGCACCCCGCTCCACCTGGCTGTGGGCCGTAAGGATGCTGCCATCGCCGCCATCCTCTCGCATTCCGGGGCTGACACCCTGTTGAGGAACATGGAGAACGAGACAGCTCAGGACCTGGCTGATGGCAATGATGATGTGAGTCTGCAAGATGGGGGAGGCCTGTGGCTCTGCAAATGTGTCAGGAGCTGCAGGAGTTGGGTGATTTGGGGGGAGCTCCTAGGAGGATTTTCTACCAGTGCCTGTCCTGCTCTCTAGGGCGCAGGCATTGGCTCTGGGGGTGCATGGGGTGGCTGCCTGTTGCCTCGAGCCCTAAGGAAGGCCCAGCCAGGGTTCCTCAGATCTTCCCTGGGCAGGTGGGAGGCTACAGGGCTTGGGGGAAAAGGTCTGGGCCCCTACCCGAGCCCAGTGGAGACATGACCCTGGATCCTTACACATCCACACCTTTGGCCTTTGCAGCTCCTCGCCTTGCTGCCCTTCGATGACCTGAAGATCTCAGGGAAGCCTGTTGTCTGCTCTGAATGAGCGGCTGGACTCCTTTTGCCTGTTGGGCTGCCTCCTCGCTCTTCGATGCTGCCTTGCTGCCCACTGGGACCTTCCCTGCCTGCAGTTCAGTGGGAGCAAAGCCACTTTGGGAGACTTATCCCCCCAGTTCTCCTCTTTGGAAAAGTTCTGTTGGCATCAGGCTGCTTTCCCAGAGGGAAGAAGGTGGCACTATGAGCACTACACAGTGGAGGCTTCACTTTCAGTATGTGTGCCCAGCAGCAGGACTGAATTTCCCCTCTCTGCCATGGGTCTGACTTGTGGGGGTCTCCAGGCTTACCCAGGGAAGAAGCAGGAGAGGACTCCTTTTCACACTGTACGGTGAACATCCTCTGGCACCCCCAAATGCCATCAGAATAAGTGTGGGGTGAGGAGAGTTAACACTCACTGTAATAAATGTTTGTTCTTGCTGTGGGGTGCCTGAGGTCTCATGTGATCTAACTCATCCTGCTCCCCCACTCCCCCGCAGCATCGGGAGGCTGAGCATTACCCCAGGCGCCCAGCACGTGAAGGCTGCAGGGGCTTCCCCAGCCCACCCGCTCCCTTGGGTCCTTTGCACGCACAGCAGAAGGTGAGTGGGAGCACGGGGGCTTCCCTGCTTGCAAAGCCTTTCCAGTGCTCAGGGCTGAGACAGGGGTATCCCATATTGGGGCTCCATTCCTGCACTGTCCTCCTGATTGTCTGGCTTTGGGTCTTAACAAAGAGTATAGGAGGTGCCAGAAGATCAGGTTGTGGATCCCTGCTTGATGTCATGCCTGATATCTTGCTGCCTTACAGCACTGTGGTTTCCTCTTTTGCAAAGAGGATAGAAAGATCCTGCCCTATTTCCTGTCTGGGAGGGGTGTGTGTGTGTGTTAAAAAACTCAGAGCATGGGTCTTCCCCGGGCTTTACATTCCTCCGTGCTGAAAGCAGAGGAGATGGCAGGGTCATCTCCACATCCCTTCTGTTTTTCAGCTCACCACTCCTCCTCCCTGCTCACTCTCCAAGACAGAGGAGCACGTGTGACACGAGGGAACTCGCGCCAAAGGGGGTGTGGGAATGGAGGCACAGTATGCGTGACCCCACCTCAGACAGGGAAATTCCCCACTTGCTGCCTGGGAGCAGTTGTTTGGGGCAAATCCCAGATGGCGCAATCGCCCAAGATGCTCTGGAGTGAGCCTTTGTCTTCCTCCTCCCTTCTTGTAAAGACAGATAAGGGAATGCAGCCAGGAAAGCAGCACGGGTTCCCCCAGGCCTCGCTGGAGATGGCTTGGTTCTCTCCAGCAGCCCTGGGCTGGATTGATTGCTCCCTTTGAATCTGTGCTGCTCACCTTCTGGCAGGACCTCAGCTCTTCTGTAGAGAGGCCCTATTTTGCTCGTGAGCCTCGGCCAGCACCTGCCAGAGTGGATGCCCAGTGTGGCTGCTCCAGTGCCACCTTCATAAGGGGATGTGGCCACTCCTGGGTGACCCAGAGCAGGAAGGGTGCTGCAGGGCAGAGCGGCACAGTGGGGCCAGGGCTGCCGCTGGGTGCGGGGGGAAGGGAAAAGGCAGAAGAAAGTGATCGGCACTATTATTTTTTACTATTTTTAAATAAAATAATGTGTGGTGGGTTTTTTTTTTTTTTTTTAAAGAGGTCTTGTAAAATGTTACTGGGTGGCCACCTAATGGCTGCAGCTGGCCCTGCAGCCTTGCCTGGGGCAGAGACGGGAGCCCAGCGCTGCCGGGCGGGGGGAGCGCGGGGCCGCGGTTGCATTCCGTCCCACCGCGCCCGGGCAGCGCCTGCCCCTGGCAGCGGCTGCGGTGCGTGCCCGGGGCAGCGCTGGCTCCTCAGCGGCGGCATCGAGCCCCGGGGCAGGGGTTGGGAGGGCCCCGGGGCTGAGTTCCGAGGGCTTCTGCACCGCGAATGTTTGCATATTTTTTTTCCCCTGCATCAGGCTCGGCTGGACATCAGCAGCGAGCTTGGGTTTAGCGCGTCCCAGGCCAAGGCGATGGGGCGGCGAGTGCCCGGGCTCGGTTCTCGGGCTTGGAAACCCCGTCTAGGTGCTTATCCTGGAAACAGCGCCTCTTCGGCCCGCCAACTCAGTATTTTCCGCTCCGGCGCATGGAGGAAGCGATGCTGCCCCATCCCCGCCTCCAGCCGCCGAGCCTCCCGGGGGCCCGCTGGGCCTCAGCGCCGTGGTGCACCGCTGCCGCCCCTCAGCCGCGGCCCCTCCGGAGCGCCAGGGGGCGCTGTGGAGGGGCTGCCGCGCGCCCACCGGCCGGGAGTTCCGCCGCCGCCGGGAGCGGAGCCGAGAGGAGCCGGCCGGGACCGAGACAGGAGCCGGGGCCGGGCCGCAGGTGGGTAGTGAGGCCGGGCTGGGCGCGGAGGGTAGGTCCGGCCTCCGCTCCGCAAGGGTAGGCGAGGGCTGGCGCTGCCGCCGCGCATGCCGGCCCGCTCCCTGCGGACGTGGCCGCCTCGCGGGGGGGTCGTCCCCAGGGCCCCGCTCTCCCTGCACCGGGCCGGGCACTGCTTCTCCCTGTGCCAGGGCCCGCGGGGGCCCGGAGGCTCGGGGCAGAAAAGCTCTCGCTCGAAGCGGGCTCCCGGCGCGCCTCTCCCCCGCCCGGGGACCGTCGGGGTCCGCCAGGCCCAGCCCAGGGCGGGGGCCACGGAGCATGCCCCTGCAGCCGGCCGGCGGGGATCCGGGAGCCCGGCAGCCCCTGATAGCAGCAGCCCTTGGGAGACAGTTGCAGGCTCTTCCTGCGACCTGGCTTTGGGCCGGCTGCGGGGCAGGCACAGGAGCCGGGGAAGAGACGGGAGATGCCGAACTGTTAATAGGGGGCCATGAACGTCTAAGCTCTACACTTGCATTTGACCTCAGCCCTTCGGGGTGCTAGAAATGCACTCCAGAGTAGCAGGGCTGCAGGCAGGGATTTTTTTTTTTTTTTTTTTTTTCAGATATCTAGCCCAGGACCCAAATTCTGCATCACAGACAGAGGGGCTGTGGCCCAGCCCAGCTCTGGGGCAGTGTGTTTAAGAGCTGCCCCTCATGTGCCAGGGGCAACAGTAGCTGAGTCTGTTGTCTTGGCTTCCTCACTGTTCTGCAGGCCCCAGACTAAGGCTCTTTTCATGCCTCGTTGTGCTGCCTGCTCACCCTGCACAGCCTCCCCCCTTTCTACCTGTAACACTGGCATCCCTGTTCCTTCCCAGCCGCGGTAGGGAGGGCAGGGCCTGCTGCACTGAGTCAGCTTTGGGGTCCTGGGAATTGCTAGCACAGGCATAGAGAGAGCCATTGTCCCTCCATAGCCTCCTCTTCATGGTCGCTGTGGGAGAGCAGAGCTGGTTCTGCTCCCGTGGCAGCGCTGAGGGGGCTGGCTGGGTATCAGCAGGCACAGTCATGCTGAATAGAGCCAGCTAGCTTTCAGTCATTGAGATGTGGCCCATGAGTGTAGCAACCCACCCTGCTGTTTATATCCGACTTCTGCAAAAGTGAATGGCATTTTTGCACCCTCTTCCCAGCAAGAGAGCTGCTGCGATCAACCAGGGTTACTTAATACAGGCAAACCCTAGAGCATATGGGAAGCTTTAGCCACAGGTTCCTGCAACGAGCTCTGTTCTTGCATCCCACAGCAGCCTTACAGCCTGTGGTGATGGCCCTGCAAGCAGGGGAGATGACAGGAGTAGAGGTGTCAAACTGCCTTTTCTATGGGGGAAGAGCTGGGGGAAATAGCAAGCAGGCACAGAAACCCACCCCCAGATGTTTGCACTTCTCCCTGGGATGGGTATTTCTGGGTTGGTTAAGTCACAGGAGGGAGATTTCAGGGTGAAACACAGCCTTGGCTTAGGTCAGGTTGTTGGACTCCAGGTTCCTGTCCACAGCAACAGAGTATACGGAAAGCCCCTCAGCCCTTTCCCAAGGGGACAAGATGTTGGTGGGGAGGACTTTTTTGTGAAATGGCAGGGGACTTTCTTGCCTTTAAAACTCTACGTTTGTAAATCTAAGGTTCGTGTAAGGGCTGCTAGAGGTCACAGCTATATTATGTTAGGGCCAAGTACACCTCACAGGGCCTAAATTCCTATGACTTTGTTGTTTTGGTTGGAGGTGGGATTAACATCCCTTGGTTCTTTCTGTCACAGGAGCCTAGAGCTTCTTCTGGTGTTTATGTAGTCAGCCCCACAGCACCCTCACCTGGCCCCCAAGGCAATCGGGAGGCTTTTTCTACTGAAGAGACTAAGGTAGAGGACAGACCAAGGAACTCTCCTACCCTGATACTGGAAGCCACAGATTGCTGTGTGATGCCAGTGACCTTAGGTGTAGGAAGTTCTTGCATGCCTGCTCCTTCTGTTGTATACCCGGTGCTCTTGGTTTTTTGCATGGCTCCTGAATATTGCAGGTTTACCTCTGTGAAGGAGCTGACAATAGAGGCAAGAACTCCTTCAGGGCATTTTAAAGCTGGGTAGGTCACTACCTTAGGGATATGGCTGAACAGTATCAGCTGTACCTTGTCGGATAATCCTGGTAAAATCCCAGCCAGCTGGCTGGTAGGAAAGTTCCTTCCCAGACTTGCTCTCTGGCTGTGTCTTGCCAGGCGGGTGAACCCTGGTAATTTCCTCTGAGCTGTGGGGACTGCCTTGGCATGCTCCCTTCCAGGGCTGCATGGGGAGGTGGGGGAGGCTGGTAGCCTGAGCTCTCCCCAGCTCTCTTCCGCTCACCTGGTGTGGCCAGTGGGGGAAGCTCTGAACTGCTTGCTCTCAGAGGAAGGCTGCTCTGGCCACAGGCTTGAAACATGAGCTGCTAGATAGGAGTCACTTTTTCCATTCAGTGACCTTTTCTTTTTCTACCCAGGAGCTGTGCTAAAGTTTAACCTAAAAAGGTGAGTTGTGAAGTGCTCCTTGGATTTGTAGTAAGGGCGTTGTGAAAACCAGATAGAAAAATGGTGTTCAAACGGTCTCTGCGGTCCTGGAAATCCAAGTTTCTTAAGTCCATGTGTCCCAAGCCAGAGCAAACACCCTTATCAGGAACAAACATAAATGTCTGGCTTGTGCTCTTCAACTCAGGAAGGCTTTTCTTGTCCCACATGCTACCATCATCACTGCTGTCGCCCGGGTGGGATCTGGGTGCTGCCTGCTGGTGGGGAGCAGGTAGGGCGGTGGGTGGCGCAGGCACATGGATTGGAACTGGCTGTGCACCAGTAACCCACTGCCTGCCTCTTCCTCTCTTTGCAGATTTTGCCTTCCCCTCGTGCTGGCTTCCCTCCCTACCATGGCTACTGGTGAACAGATCTCTCCTGCACTGCAGGACTCGTGGGGGGACTTCTGGCTCTTCCGTTTCTTTGTTAATGCTGCTGGCTATGCGAGTATTGTGGTGCCAGGATTCCTCCTCATCCAGTATTTCAAGAGAAGGAATTACCTGGAGACAGGTAAGAGCAGGAGCTTCCCTTCCACATCCTGCCTCCCTGTCAGCTCTCCGTACCCCCTCAGTAAACCCTGTTCAGCACTGACAGGGTTTGTCAGACCAGGCTTGACCTGCTCGCAAAGCTGCATCCCAGAGCTGTCTTGGTGCGACCCTGAAACAGATTTCTCCAAGGCCCCCACACCAGCAGATGTGGAAGCTAGGAAAGGGAGGGGAGGCTTCACCTGTCAAGCTGGTGTGCTTTGTGGTACCCAGGCTGTGGTTAATTCTGTCTCCATGGTCTCTTACCTCCTCCAGGCCGAGGCATTTGTTTCCCTGTCATCAAATCATGCGTATTTGGCTCTGAGGTGAAGTCTGTACACCAAGAGGATGGCTCCCTGCCACCCCGAGCAGAGCCCACAGAATCCTCTACAGCCCGACAGGTCTTCAAGCTGCTCTTCTGCGCTGCTGGTCTACAGGTAGGGGCCCCATGTGCATGTGGCCATCCCACTCTGGGAGCAAGAAGTGGGCATTGTGTTTATGGAGGTCAGATCCTTAAGACCAAGGATGCTGTGCTGTCCTTGATAGGAGTAGGGTTGGAGGCTGGGGCACAGCTTCTCAACCAGGATAGTCCACCAGAGCTGCTGTGTCATGTCTGAGGTCTGTGTAGGTCAGTTTAGCCGGTGTCGTATGGGTTGGGACCTCCTGTCCCTCCTGTTGCAGGCCTCTGCAGCCATGGATAGGGAAAATTCTGTGATGAAGCAGATTGTTTGGGATGCTTTTGTACTGGTCCTCATGTCAGAGCAGCCAATAGTTTGAGTCCTCTTTATCATCCCGGGCTCTCCTCTGGGTTACCTTCTGGGGCTGACAGGTCCTGCCTTGATGGATTAGATTCAAATACTGGAGAGAAATATTGAAATCAGCTACAGGTAAACAAGAATTTTTAATCTGTTTCCCTAAGTCTCAGCTACAGCCTGAGCGTCCTTAGGAAGGACAGCTTGTCTGGGAGGACTAAAAATAGAAATATGGGCATTGTGCTAGAAAAACCCACACCCCTCCCCCAGATAGTGTAAGATATCCATTCTCTGACCTACTATCCCAACCCATTTAGACTTGCTGCAGTCACCAGCAAGTCCTTCTATCTCTCTGTGCCTCAGTTTCTCAGGAGGGCATGTGTGGTGAGAGGAAGTCTACATTACTTCTGTGAGGGGCTTGGTACTGTGGCACCAGGGCTGCAGAAGTAGTGCAGGTGACAGCCAGTGATCATCCCTGGAGGACAATTTCATCTGCTGGGTTTGAAACTAGAATAATTTGGATGGAAGAAGTAGGCCTAGGGAGCTGGTAGTTAAAACCAATGCAGAGGCCCCTGGGAGAACTGCCAGGACCTGCCACAGGCAGCTGGCACCAAAACCTCAGCCATGCATCCGTAACGTTCCCTGATCCTGTCAGTCTGGTTCAACAGGCAGCTTAAAGCCTGACCACGCACTGTACGCCAGGATGTTTGCTTTACGAGGTTCTCTTCCCTTCAAGAAGCTGTGAACTGAGCAGGTTTTGTTTGAGATGAGATGTTCCTGGTTGTAACCACATGGGACCGTGGATGCCCTCAGACGGGTGGAGCTGGGGTGGCCCCATCTCCCAGTGTCTCAGGGAAGTATTGCTGGGCAAAGGATGAGACAGTGCTGGGGCAAGTGAGGATCTCCGGGGGTTTGTTCTTCTCGTGGTTGCAGTTGCTCTCATGGGTCCCGACTCTCCCTGTGCTCCTCCTGCTTTGCAGGCTTCCTACCTCACGTGGGGTGTGCTCCAAGAGCGTGTAATGACAAGAACATATGGTGCCACTGAAACAGACCCTGGTGAGAAGTTCACGGACTCCCAGTTCCTAGTGTTCATGAACCGCATCCTGGCCTTCACGGTGGCTGGTCTGTACTGCGCCCTGACAAAGCAGCCACGCCATGGGGCTCCTATGTACAAATACTCCTTTGCCTCCCTCTCCAATATCCTCAGCAGCTGGTGCCAATATGAGGCACTCAAATACATCAGCTTCCCCACCCAAGTGCTGGCCAAAGCTTCTAAAGTGATCCCAGTGATGATGATGGGCAAACTGGTGTCGCGCAAGAGTTACGAGTACTGGGAGTACCTGACTGCTGCCCTCATCTCTGTGGGGGTCAGCATGTTCTTGCTCTCCAGTGCTCCCAACAGGCATGTGTCCACTGTCACCACTTTCTCAGGCATAGTCCTCCTAGCTGGCTACATAATCTTCGACAGCTTCACCTCAAACTGGCAGGACGCCCTCTTCACTTACAAGATGTCTCCTGTGCAGATGATGTTTGGTGTCAATGTCTTCTCCTGCCTCTTCACGGTGGGCTCGCTCTTAGAGCAGGGTGCCTTGCTGGAGTCGGTACGGTTCATGGCCCGCCACTCGGAGTTCACCGCCCACGCCGTGCTGCTCTCCGTGTGCTCTGCCTGCGGCCAACTCTTCATCTTCTACACCATCAACCAGTTTGGGGCAGCTGTCTTCACCATCATCATGACACTCCGCCAGGCCTTTGCCATCCTCCTCTCCTGCCTCATCTATGGGCACACTGTCACTGTCGTGGGTGGGCTGGGCGTAGCTGTTGTCTTCATGGCTCTCTTCCTCCGCGTCTATGCTCGCAGCCGCATGAAGAAGCGCAGTAAGAAGCTCCCACCAGGCGAGACCCCTGTACAAAAGGTTTAAGGAGCTGGGGCCATGGCATTTAAGCCATTCCTGCTGTCCTGCCTCCACTCGGGGGTACTTGCTTGATTTCTCAGAACCTGCTGAGGAGCAGGGTGGGGTATGGATAGGCTGGACCAGTGACTCACATTTCCACCTGCTTTTCCTGGGGAAGGTGCTGGAACAAGCCCAGGGAATGCTCTGGGCTGCCACAGTTCCAAACCTTTCCATTTGCCTTAATAGGTCAAAAAGACTTCTAGCCAAGGCACAGGCCTAGGGGCAAACCAGCTTGGGGCTGCTGGTACTCCTGCCCCACCTATGTCTTGTGGCTTCTCTCCAAAGTCACTAATGAATAAGGGAGCTCTTTTCCCTGGCACCAGCTTGCCTCTGGCTAATCCTCCATTTCTGAGCGAAGGGCAAGCAAAACACTAGCTTTCTTTTTCAAACACCTCCATGGGAGGTGAGTCCCAAGAGGAGCCTGTCCCAAAGTGGGAGAGTTCTCAGCCCCCCTCCTCACCCCAGAAGGGCTCCAGGTAGGACAGGCACAGCTAAGGGGAGGACTCCCAGCCTGTCCTACCCTAGGTCTAGGAGCTGCTCTGGGAGTGTACTCTGCAGTGAAAGTGGTACTTCATAATTTGGTTTTCTCAATTCCTTGCCCCTGCTCTGAGACACTTTGCTCCCCTCAGCGCAGGCTGCTTCTCCTGCAGAGACCAAGGCAGGTTGGTACGGTTCCCAAGGATTGCTGAATTTTTCTAGGTTGCTTTTTTGTTACATCCGCTGCTGTTACAGGCCAAAGGCTGCGCTGCCCTGAAGCCCCAGCATTGCCTTGGGGTGCCTCAGTGCCATGTTTCTGGGCTTTGCAGCTGCCATTCAGAGAAGCACAAATAGCCCCTCTTCTTCCTGCCAACTGGAGGCATTGGCCCTGGCTTTCCTGGGGCCTGGGCCGAGCCCCCCTGTGCCTGGAGGGCTGAGAGAAGGGGCAGAGCCTGCTTGTGGTGCCTTGTTCCTGCTCCCCAGGCAGCAAGGAATGGAGCAAGTGGGGGCACCTGTTCTCCAGGCAGCAGAGGAGGGAGCAGTGAAAGCTGGTTTTCCCCAGGAGCCTGGATTTTACTGGCTAACCCTTTTCTCCTCAACACAACCTGACTGACAAGCCAGCAGGTTTTGGTACTTTTGAAAGGCAACTTTTTTTTTCTCATTTTATTTTATTAAATTAAAAATATGCTGCATATGGTGCCCTGGGGGCAAATTCTCTTAATTTTTTTTATCATGCACCTGGAATGAAGGGAAAGACTTCCCAACTCCTCCCCTGTTCCCAGCCCCTCTGGGACAGCAAAGATGTCTTTCCTTTCCAAACACGGCTGCCTCTGCTTTTGACCAGGCAGATACCAGCCAGTGTAGGACCCAAAGCAGCAAGGCCTAACACAAGACACTTGCACCTGTGACTAGGGAGCAGAGTCTGCTTTGAACCACTGCTAGGGGGAAGGTAGAGGAGCTCATAGCCTAATTGGGGTTGGGGTCCTGGGTTCCCTGTGCATTGCAGCTTGGGCAGCCCCCAGGGAGGTAGCTACAGTCTGCATAGCTACAGAGATGGTGTAGAGGCTGCTGAGCAGTTGCAGTCATGGACACCAGCACTGTAGCACGACCCCGGAGAAGCCCATTGTTTAGGGATTCCACAAGTCCCACACCAGAACCAGAGGAGGCTTGGGTTGTAGAGAGTAGATCCTGGTACCTACAGGAGGTCTGGTGAAAAGCATTGTCTGCAGGCCTATGCAATCTAGTCCTGGTGAGGTCTGGGATCAGAGACAGGACCTTTGCCTAAGAGAGTTAGAGATAGGGGAGGCTCAGATGAAAGCTATGGGAAAAAGAACAAGAGACTGAGACCAGGAGCTGCTTACCACAGTGCTGAGTTTGGTGACCCAGCAGGGATAACAGAACTGGTGCCAAGCACAGCCCAGGCTTCAGAGAGCTTGGTTATTCAGCTGTTTTACCTGTGCCCCTTGCCTAGCTCCAAGCTCATGAAAGCCCTACCATCTACTGCCAGAGTGAAAGAGAGGTTTTATGGCTTTTTTGGTTTGGTTGAAAAAAAAAAAACCAAACAACAAAACACATGCTAGGTTGGGAAGGGGTTACCTGTAATTTAAATCTAAGTTTAAAGAAAAAAAAAATTAGGAAAAAACACACCAAAACAAGACACCAAAACACATCAAGGTAAAGAGAACTAACTTTAAGTTAGTATTTGGCAAAACCTTCCTATCCGGGGGGAGGGGGGGGGGGAAAAAATATTTTCAGTATTTTTTTCCCCCCTTCTCCCGGAAAAAAAAC
>JANIJG010005431.1:33877-50532 GCA_024611175.1 Megaceryle torquata
CACAAGCAAGCAAAGAACAACAAAAAGAGAGAGTGCGTCTGAATAGGCATGGGCGAGTCGTACAAGGGCAGGGCTGGGGGCGGGGCGGTGGGGGGGGGGGTGGGAATAAATATTTTCAGTATTTTTCTCCTCCTGTCTCCAGGAAAGAAAACCACCCTGAAGACATTTGCTAGCTCAGCTCCAGCACTGCCCGAGCAGCCTGCACCCCAACATCTGCCACACATGCAGGTCATGGCCTTGGTGTGTTGAGGGACTTGAACAGGCTCTGCCCCCTACCTGCTGAAGAGGGATACTGGCTGAAGCCCACTCCAGTTTGTGCCTGTGGTTGCTGGCAAGCAGCCCATAAGAGAATGTGATGTTGGTGTCACTTTTTCCTGACAAACACCAGAGGCCATTGTAGCCAAGGGTGACAAATACCACTCATGGTGTGTGAGCTCAGTGCAATGGGCAGATGAATTGGAGGTGAGGTCCCTGATGCCTCCGTCATCTGGAACACAAGCAAAAGCCTGGGCAGGAGCTGTGCACTGCCCAACACCTCAGGGATATAACAAGTCCACAAAGGGCAGGCTGGAGGTGGGAAGAAAGAAGTCTAGGAGAAGCCGTAGGAGAAGCAGCTCCAGTCCAGTCCTAAACTGTCACTCTACCCCCTGCTCTGCACTGTAGAGGACGAGGCAGATGGCTCCTGCCCCAGCCCCTGCTCCAGGGGTGCTCAGCCCTGCTCCTCCACGAACAGCTAGGCAGGCTCAGGTCCAGGCAGAGCCTGCCCAGCTGCCCCATGCAGATGGCAAAGGCTTGTTCCCAGTCTGCAGGGCATACAGTGCTCTGGGTGGGAGACAAGTGCCTGCTGGAGATTGCTGCACCTGCACAGCAGGTCCTGTCTCTCTCCTACTCCCTTCATGATGTCTGGATAAAGAAGGGGGAGAGATGACAAAGCAGGGCTCTGAAAAACCAGTCAGGGCAGGCAAGAGACAGCAGCCCCATACTTTCAGGCACAGGTTGAAACCCTGTCCTCTGTAGTTACAGGCATGAAACACAAGGGACCCCACCACATAAATCACCTCAATATTTTAATTCCAGTAGAACAAAACAGAAAAATAAAAACACACACCACAAACTAAGCCAAATGAAATACATCATCCTAACCCAGGGGTTCAGGGAGACAGCAGCTCAGAGGAAAGGCTCTCCCCTCCCAAAAGGAACAAGGGCAGCGTTTGGTGCCTACTGGGAAGGCAGGAGACCTCATGGCAGGGAGAGGGGAAGCCTGACCCCCTCACCTCCAGTCCCTATTAATTGTTCCTACACAAGGAGAAAGACACAGAATGGAGGCTTCAAGCTGCCTTAATTACTACCTAGAAACAGGGACTCACACCCTCCTGTACCCTGCCAAAAACCACCTCAATCAACCAAATTTTAAAAGACACCACCGAGGAGTCAGTAGCAGCTGGTGGGAGCAGACCTCCTTCTAAGCACACATGATACAGGGCAGAGGCCTGGTAGGTGAGTGAAGAGGCTTCCTCCTGCTCTAGTCTACCTCTTCCATGTGGGATGCATCTTCATCTCCCTCCAGAGGAGGGACTTCATCAGGGACAGTTGCAATGGGCTCCTCTGCAGTCACCTCATCTTCATCAATACCTAGGAGAGCAGAGGAGAAGAGATGAGGTCTCCAAAAGACACCTGATACTAGAAGTACAGCCTCCCCTGGAGCAAGGGCTGGCTCCTGCCCACAGCCTGAGGGACAGAGCTATTAGCATCCAGTGGTTTTGCCAAACCACAGCACCTCCTGATTTACAGTATCAGCTCAATAGCCAATTTAGAGAAAAATGTTCGGTGCAAGCACAAGCTGTTTCACCAGAGGGATCAGACTTTTCACATCCACTGCAAAAAAAATAAAGTGCCTCAGTTTGTCATCTGAGCAGCCTAGTGGTGGCTCCTGGCCTTATAGAAGCCAGGACAGTCCAGAGCACTGAGCTCTCCCAAAGTACCTTGTTCCAGGTTTCCACTTGCCTCTAGCCACTTTCGTGTACACAGCCAGTTCTGCACATCACACCAGCATGGCTCACTCACTGACCTCCTGTTGCCCCAAGACAGTTACACACTAGCCTGAGCAGCTAACCTGCTTTCTGGACTGCTCCAGGCCCAGGAAGCTGCATGGGCACCTACCAAGCCCCAGTTTGATCATCCTGTAGATGCGGTTAGAGTGGGTCTGTGGATCTTCCAGGGAGAAACCAGAGGACAGCAGTGCAGTCTCAAAGAGCAGCACCACCAGATCTTTGACAGCTTTGTCATTTTTGTCAACATCAGCCTTCTGGCGGAGGGTTTCCACAACTGGGTGGTCAGGGTTGATCTCCAGGTGCTTCTTGGCCATCATATAGCCCATGGTAGAGTTGTCCCGCAATGCCTGAGCCTTCATGATGCGTTCCATGTTGGCCGTCCAACCATAGGTGCTGGTGACAATGCAGCAGGGAGATGAGACCAACCGGTTTGAGATGGTTACCTGCCAATGTGGTCAAGGATTAGTTGAGCAAGGTCCCATACACCCTGGACTGGGCCCAGTCACAGTACAAGATACCCCAGGTCTTTGCCCCAGGTTCACCTAGGGACACCCCAAAGCAAGCAACAATCTTCCAAGCAGATCCAGGACTGCTGCACAGCCTAGTCTAGACAGCTCAGACAGCACCTTCAGCATCCACTGCACATTTCCCCACACTTACCCTCTCCCATCAATGCACGCATTTAGGTCAGTGCCCCTCACCCACAGCCTGGCTGCTTAGAGCAAGATGGTGCATGCTGGGACCTCCAGGCTCCTTTAGTGGCTCCTCTGCAGGAGATGAGGGATATGAGAAGCATGCACTGAGCTGGGGCCCTTGCCTGCAGCAGAGGGCCCAGCCCTGCTCACTCCAGCCCAGGGATGAGCTCCCAGCCCATCTCACCTTCTCCACCTTCTTGTCTAGAATCTCCTTCATAAGTTTGCAGAGGTTCTCAAACTTGGCCTTGCTCTCTTCCATTTTCTTTTTCTCCTCCTCATCCTCAGGCAGCTCCAGCCCCTCTTTGGTGACCGATACCAGGGTCTTGCCATCAAACTCCTTGAGCTGCTGCACACAGTACTCATCAATAGGCTCAGTCATGTACACCACCTCAAAGCCACGCTTCCGCACACTCTCCACAAAGGCTGAGTTGGCAACCTGCTCCTTACTCTCCCCTGTGTTTGTGGGTAGAAACAAGGTGTCATCATCAAGATAGAAGATCTGGTTATAGCAGTACAAACAGCACCAGTCCTCAGAACTCCTAGCATGAAACTAGCAGACGCTGGGGCTCTGGGGCTAGTGGTCTTTCCCCAGCCCCCAGGGATGGGCTGCAATTCAGCCAGGAAGTCCTGCTGAAGGCAGGACCACCTACCTGGAAAAAGTTTGCTTTAAGCTAGGGCTAGTAGGCAGATGACCTGCCTCAACTTCACTAGGTCAGAGAGAAGCTCTGGCTCACCTGTGATGTAGTAGATGGTCTTCTGGGTCTCCTTCATATGGGATACATATTCTGAAAGTGAAATCTGCTCATCACCCGACTGGGATGTGTGGTAACGCAGCAGCTCTGAAAGGCGCTTTCGGTTGGTTGAGTCCTCATGGATGCCCAGCTGGGGGCAGAAGAGACGTGTGAGTCCTGTCCTGTCTCCAGGATGGAATGTGCAATGCAATTTACCACCCCCAAGTTGCAGCCATCTCTGCCCACCCCCAGATCACTTGAGTGTTCAGCCTAGGGCAGCCAGGGGAGCCAGCAGGCCACAAAGGCACTCACGAGGTCCCCTCTTATCCTAACACCCATGTGGAGAAGATATGGCAAAGGGACAAGATTGTTCTTCGGGCAGATGGGTCATGGGCCGCTCCATCCTCCAGGTTCAGTCTGCCCAGCTCACCTTCAGGTTCTTGGAAAAGGCCTCATAAAATTTCTTGTAATTCTCTTTGTCCTCTGCCAGCTCAGAGAAGAGCTCCAAACATTTCTTCACAATGTTTTTGCGGATCACCTTGAGGATCTTGCTCTGCTGCAGCATCTCACGAGAGATGTTCAGAGGCAGGTCTTCTGAGTCCACAACACCCCGGATGAAGTCTGAGTAAGGCAAATGAGAAGAGGGGTAAAATTAAGAGCTCTAAGCTTCATCACAAGAGGAAAGTGCCAAGACTGGACCAGCTGCTGTGCACCCACACCAGCTAGCGCCTCATCCAGCTGCTTTGTACTAGATGTGGTACTACAGGCTGTGGAGGTCCCAGCTCTGCACTGAGGGTCTGGGGCAAGGGGGCTCTTACTTAGGTACTCGGGGATGAGCTCGTCACAGCTGTCCATGATGAAGACACGCCTCACATACAGCTTAATGTTATTCTTCTTCTTCTTGTTCTCAAAGAGGTCAAAAGGGGCTCGGCGTGGGATGAAGAGCAGGGCCCTGAACTCCAACTGCCCTTCCACAGAAAAGTGCTGCAGAGCCAGGAAGGAAAAACAGCTGCTGGGGTGCTTCCCTTCTACCCCTTCCCCCAGGACCTGCTGTAGACAGGCTGAGCCACCATTCCTCAGCTCTGCGGCTGTCAGGAAGACACAGCAGGGTCTATAGCATCCAGGCAGCCTGCATTTTCCCCTCCTCAGCTCTAGTGCCCAGCACATCAGATCTCCATCATCCAGCAGGCCTAAATAGAGAAGTGATGCTTCTGAAGCACAACACCCTCCTGTCCTGCTTCTAGGCTGGCACTGCCAACCACTGGAGTCACAGCACAGGCTGAGGCACCATCAGGATCAAGTGGCCGAGGAGCCCTCACTCAGTGCAGCTGACGCATAATCATGTCAGGGCTCTGGGTATGAGATGGAAAGGGGCTCTCTCTTGGTTCTCCTTAGAAACTAGGCTGGCCCAACACCCACCTTGACAGCCAGGTGGTCCTCCCAGTCATTGGTGAGGCTTTTGTAGAACTCGCCATATTCCTCCTGCGTGATGTCATCAGGGTTGCGCGTCCAAATAGGCTTGGTCTTGTTCAGCTCCTCCTGGTCAATATATTTTTCCTTGATTTTCTTGGTCTTTTTCTTTTTGCCTTTATTTCCCTCCTCCTCACCATCAGAGCCCACATCCTCAATTGTGGGCTTCTCCTCATCTTTGGACCCTGACTCTTCCTCTTCCTTCTCACCTTTCTCCTCTTCTGCCTCATCATCACTGATCTCTTTCTCACGCTCCTTCTCCAGCTGTGGAGAAAGAGAGAAGCAAGAGTCAGATTTAGCCCCAAGCAATTGTTATCAGGTATCTTTTCACTTCAGATGAAAGAAATGTGTCCTCCAAGACGCAACACCTAGAATCAGGCTTCTCATCAAACCAGCCCTCAGAGAGTCCCTTCACAGCTCATGCAACCAAAAGCTGTGTCTGAGAATGTGAGATGGTAGGAAACCTCCCTCATAGCTAGTTTGGATGACCTCCAGCTGCACAGATTAAAGGTCAAAAGCAGAACTAGATACCCACCATCTTCACCTCTGATAAGCCCCCAGCCTCAAATCACCTCTGGCCATGGAAGCTGGGAGCACTGCTACTCAATAACCAGCAGCCAGGAACTATAGAAAGGAAGAGGAGGACTGTACTCTGCCCTTTCCTGGGCTCCTGCTCCCAACACCACCCACCCCTGCCTCCAGCTTTCTGGTGGGTCCCCACAGTCCTTCCATCACGTACATAAAGCATGATGGGGTAACCAATGAACTGGGAGTGCTTCTTCACCACCTCTTTGACACGGCGCTCCTCCAAGTACTCTGTCTGGTCCTCCTTCAAATACAGGATAACTTTGGTGCCCCGTCCAATGGGCTCACCTATGATGTGATGAGAGAAACATTAACATTTCAGGGCAGAGACTGTAAAAGGACAGAGAGCAAGTGGGACCACCTCCTTGTGCTTAAACAGTACACCATACTTCACAGGTGTGACTGGCAATGCTCTAGGGAGAAGGAGGAAAAGGAGTACTTCTAGCAGTGAAATACACCTGGGGTTTTTTTTGTAAAATACACACCATGATCAGCTCGGACAGTGAAGGAGCCTCCGGCTGATGACTCCCAAGCATACTGCTCATCATCATTGTGTTTGGTAATGACAACAACTTTCTCAGCCACTAGATAGGCAGAATAGAAACCCACACCAAACTGCCCGATCATGGAGATGTCTGCACCAGCCTGTAAAAGCAGAGAAAAACTGATAAACCAGTGAAAAGACTGGAGGTGCCTACACCTAATTCCCAACAGCACAGAACTGGGTCAGCATACAGAGAAAGACAAGTGTTAACAAGCAGCCAGCCCTACCCTCAGCTCCTCCCTGATGCTGGAACAGTGGGGAAGCATGATCATGTTGGCCAACAGCTCTCATAACAAAAGAAGGCAGCAGGGCTGTGATTACACCCCAAGGAAAGCCTCTGGTCCAGGCCCTAAGGAACCCACATGGACAAAGGCAACTCACCTGTAGGGCTTCCATAAAGGCTTTAGTACCAGATTTGGCAATAGTGCCCAGGTTGTTGATGAGGTCCGCTTTCGTCATCCCGATACCAGTGTCCACGAGGGTGAGCGTGCGGTCCCGGGGGCTAGGGACTATGTCAATCTTGAGGTCCTTACCACTGTCCAGCTTTGAGGGGTCAGTCAGGCTCTCGTAGCGGATCTTATCCAGTGCCTAGAGGAGAGGGTGATGCTCACCACTGACAGCCTCCCTCCCTCTCTCTCTCCACCTCACAAGCCACCCAGGCACCAGCCTCTCCCTGGTCCCCCTTGGCAGGACATCAGCCTTCCCCCTAGCAGAGGAAGGAGCCCGCCCCTGCAGCCCAGGCTCACATCTGAAGCGTTGGAGATGAGCTCCCGTAGGAAGATCTCCTTGTTGGAGTAGAACGTGTTGATGATGAGAGACATGAGCTGGGCTATCTCAGCCTGGAAGGCGAAAGTCTCCGCATCCTCCTCCTCGGGTCGCACCTCCTCAGGCATCTGCAAAGCAAGCAGGGGCCGTCAGTACCAGAGGGAAGGGTGTGTGAGGATGAGCAGCGGAGGGTGCCGAGCACAGACACCTCACCGTAACAGGCGCGCGGGGCCGCTGAAAGACCAGCGTCTGCCACCAGCCGCCTTTTATAGGCACAGGGACGGCGCCTCACCGCCCGACAGCTCCTTCCGCCTTAAAACGGCTCTGCTCTTCGTTGCACCATCGCGGCTCCCACCGCCCTCAAAAACACACCTCCCGACGGGCCCTGCCTAGCTCACCCGCTTTCTCTACCCTGGCTGTAGCCTCTAGCCGGCAGGGCTGGCTGCCGCTGCCCGGCGCCACGGCAGGGAAGCGTGTGGGCTCCGTTACTGTAGCCGTTTAATGGCAGCGGCCATGATGGAGGCGGGTCCGCAGCCCTCCGCTTCGTGTTGCTGCCGAGCCAGCTCCTGGATGGGGCTCCCTATCGCCCCTCGCCACGACACTCGGAGGGCCGCGAGTCCTCCTGGCTCTGCAAGCGCCGCGGCGAGGGGCGTCGGTGAACCCCCGCTGGGAACTATTTCCAGCGGAGGAGCACCGGGGGGGGGGCGTGCAAGCGCAAAGACCCTTCCAGCGGTTTCCACGGGGGTCACGGGCGGTCATTCCACGGGCTGGGGATTCATAGAGCGCCGGTTCCATGCTGCGGCTCCCGCGGGGCCGATAGTCACCCAGCGCTGCCGTCCTGAGGCTGGGTGTAGCCGAGACCCCTGCGGGGGAGGAGCGTGGGGCAAGATGGAGGCAGGTTCTGGCTGGGGAGCTAGGCCGTAGGGTCCGAGAGTAAAGCGGCCCCGTCTTCCCCCTTGGAAGCCAGTGTGTGGATAGTATGTTTTGCGTCTAAGGGTAGTAAGACCAACCTCACGTCTTATCCTTGCTGGGCGGGCTGTGGCCACACAGGTCTCACCGGCAGCAAGAAGCTGGGGGGAATGGGGAGGATGAGGGCACCTGGCCTCACAACTCCGGGCTGTAGGTGCTTGAGGGTGCTGAGGAAGTGAATGATGTGGGGCCAGAGGGCCCCCCAGTGTAGTTCCTCCCCAGGAGCAGGAGGCAGCACTGCAGCTGTTCTCAGACACACAGAAGGCTGCCAGCTGCACCATGTCACTGCACCCCAAAATACACAGATTCACCCCTTCCTTATCAGAGGTGCTGGTGGTCCCTTGGTGTACTCTGAGGGTGGCAGCCCCTTTTCCGTGCTGGCTGTGTCCCCATAGCAGCGAGCCACTGGACCTGCCTGTGCAGGGGATGGCACCTTGCTTCACCACCAGATGCTGGCTACCCCAGAAACACCCAGAGAACACCAATGCCTGCTCCCTTCAGCCCTTGTCCCACCGCAGCCCTCTCCCCTGCTGTGATGGAGACGCACAGGTACCCAAAGGGGTGTTTTGGTCTTTTTATAGAAAACGGCAACTGTACAGACACATTTACAGAGAGGAGGGATGGGAAAGCCAAGGGAGAGGTCAGGCCTCCCCCGGCAGCAGAGGCAGGCAGGGAAGGCAGCCAAGGTGGGGAGTTGCTGCCTCTCCTCTCACACAGCCCATGGGGGGCCCTCCTGTCACACAACTAGGAAGCGGAAAGAAAACTGGAAAAATGACCAAAAAAAGTAAGTAGGGAACAAAAGGCAAGGAGAGGGGGCGTGGAAACCTCCTCCCTCAGCCTAGCCACGGTTTTGGCTCTTTATGTGGGTGGGACACCAATGTCCACGTCCTGGGGATGCTGTGCGCTTAGCAGAGAGCAGGGATGGCGAGGCTGGCAGGGGCTCTGCACCCCATTTGCAAGTCTCACCAAGTGAGTCTCTCAAGTGGTGTGGGATGTTTACAGGCTTACTGGAAGGAGAGAAGAGCAAGTCCCTAGGTGCTTTGGGAACAAGGGCAAGAGAGGGAGTAACACTGAACACCAGCCTTCAACTCAGTCAGAGGGGAGAAGGCTAAGAATGGCTTTTAGCCTAGAGCTGGGGAAATTATGCAGCATGGGAGGCAGCTGGACCTCTGTGAGATCCCAGGGGCCTTACACACACAGAGCACGGGGTGGGAGAAGGCACATAGGCCTGAAGGCATCACACAGCCAAGAGTGGCAGGAGCCAGGCCAATCCTGCAGGAGTGGAACCGTCCCTGGGTGTTAACATCTGTCATGGCAGTGCGATTTGGCAGGGGCAGCCGTGAGGTGTTCTTCCCCCACGGTGCTGAGGTGTCCAGGGCCTCAGAAGATGCAGAGCCGTCTCTCGTTGTCCTTGCACCCTCTGTGTGCCTCTGCTAGATGAGAACTCGGAACAGAAAGGAGACGGCAGCTCCTAGGGCTAAGCCCAGAGATAGGAAAAAGGCCATCACGGCTCCAGCTGTCTCTGCTTCATGGGCAAGCACTTTCCTAGGGGAGAAACAGATGTCAGACCCATCATCAGGCATGTGTGCCCTGGGAGGTCAATGGAGATGTGAGAGGAGGCCACAGAGGAGCCAGAAGCTGCACTTCTCTGCAGCAGAGGAACAACAAGAGCAAATCCACCCTGATGCCAGGAACCTGCCCCCATGTTACAGAGGTTTATGAAAAAGAAAAGGTGCATCAGGCAGGCTGCTCTGAAGCTCCTGGAAGCAAGGACACCCCTCCCCAGCTCCTGCTCCCACACAATGCAGCCTGCCTGGTTGAGCCCCACCTGGGCTCGGCACGCCGCCTGCACTGGGCAAGGCTGCTCACCCTGCGGTGGGTGCTGTGCCACACTGTGCTCCCCTCCAGGTCCCCGCTGAGTCCGGCCCCCTCCCCAGCAGGGGCAATGGAGAACCCAAACAATAGCTTCCTCATCTCTAGAATGTGGAGGAATGAGACTGGGACACTGGGGTTGTCTTCCCTTGAGGTAGTGGGGCCATTTCCCTCTGTGCCTGCATCCCCTTCTCCAGATGACAGAGCTGGGCAGAACCAGGCTCCAGGAGTGATGCTGGGGGTGTACCCAACCCTACCCCTGTGCCAAGCTCTTACTCACTTGGGCCCGAAGCACATGCAAAGGCTGGCCAGGTAGCCATTGGAGATGGAGAAGAAGATCATGAAGATGATGTACCAGGCATCATGAGAGAATACGACAGGCAGGTGTTTACGGGGTTTCACATTGCACAGCATGAAAAGAGGGATAAAGATGACACGGAGGGCCACCAATGCTGGCAGGAGGCAGCTGTCCTTCCCGGGCTGGAAGAAAAATACACATCACTGAGCAGCTGAGAGCAGAAGCAGCTGAGAAGCAGACATTCCCCATCCCATGACATGCCGACAGGGGCTGTACGGAGGCCATCCCTACTGCAGCAGGGCTGTGGAGGAGCCACAGAGATGGCAAAGTTGTTGAGAGACATTCTCTGCTGCAACAAATCTCAGCATCACCCCCTGCTGTGGTAAGAAGGTCCTGCAAGGTCTGAAAGTCCTCTCCTGGCTGACATGGAGAGCAGCAGCACTAGGGCCAAAATACTGAGCTGGGCTTGTGAGCAACTGCGTAGCCCTTGCTGGAAACAACAGGCAGGAGAGCCTGGTGCACGCTCACAGAGTCTCCTCCTGCAGCAAATCACCGTGTAGGACAAGGCTGTCTGAGGTTAAATCCGCCCCAGAACCTCCGAGCCTGCAAACTGGGCTTTGACCAGCTCTTCAGCCTCCCATACCATCCTCCAGCCAAGTGGGGCAAGATCCATCAGTCTGAGAAAGGGGCTGGGGCTGTTTTGGACAGTGCTGGGAACGGTACAGAATGAGTTAGTCTCCTCAGGTCCTGAGAGAGTCCCTGGACATGTGAGACTGGGATGAAGAAGGCACCATCACCCCGTGTTGTTCCTGCAGCTGGGACTGAGGCAGCCTTGGGTACAAGACGTGCCTGGCTTCGTCTAGGGTGCCTTCAGAGAGGTGCCAGTGTCACAGATGACAGGGCTCACTGCTCTGGGGTCAGGAGACACCCACAGCTGCCTTGAGAGCTGCTGGGCTGGCATAGCCACAGGATGGTTCACGAGTATGGCGGGAAGCTGAGGTTAGGCCAGCTGCTGTGTCTGTGGGCAAACTGGCAAGAGCAGCAGCCTCTCCTGCTTGAGGAGGAGAAAAGGAGCAAGTGGGGCCCCAACCAGGGAAATGAAGCCCAAACCGCAGGCAGTCAGACTTTCCACACAGCCTTGTTTTGGAAACGTTTCCTGCTGGGTCATCCCACCATGGAGGATGCAGCGTGGACACCAGGCAACGCGGCTTGCAGCCAGCAGTGATGGCCAGGGGAGAAGCAGCTCCAGGCTGTGGAGAAGCCAGGCCTGGACAGACCCTGTGGCACATGGTGCTGAGGAGCTTCTCAAAACAAACAGTCTGAACAATACAGGGGGAAACGGCACTTGGGGGTGTGGGGTTGAAGGGCAGGAAGAGACACAGACAGGACAGCTCCCTTCCTCCACCACCATCCATCACAGCTCCCATAAGCATCCTTGAGATAGACAGATTAGAGCAAGGGGACAGTTCTGTGACCTACATGGCATGGCTCTGTCCCGATCCCAGGACAAGGCTCTTTAAAGCAGCTGTGTCCTGTGTGGAGAACAGAGGCTTTATTTTGGGCTGCCCTGTCTCTCACCCTCTCTCCCTGCTGCTGTCTTGTCTGGCTGTTTACTTAGCTGGAGTGAAGGTTTGTTTACAAAGGCTGAAACGGAGGAGGCAGCTACATCCCAGACATGCTAAAAGAGGGGTGGGAGGAGGACAGGATGACATTGTGGTTCTCACCTCTGACCCATAAATCTCTCCTTAGGAATTAAACCCAAGGCAGGAGTCGGCTCTGCACCTCCTCATAGCTCCAAGCCATGGATGGCAGCCCGAGCGAGAGCCGTGGCTGAGGGCCTGGGGACAGAGTTTGCCTGAACATCTACTCCCTGCCCCATGCTTACCCATGTGAAGAGGGCAGTGAGACTCCGTCCCGTCCAGTCGAAGACATTAAAGAGCAGAAAGCAGGAGACAGGGATGAAGTAGAGATCTGCAAAAGGGGGAAAAGGTTACTGATGAGCACGGGGTGCCCCAGGCTGTCCAGCCAATTGCATGGAGATTGCCTTTCAGGTCTAGGTCCTCCTAAGTTTTCCAACTAAGGGCTGGCCAGGCCAGTGTCTGCATCCAATCCATCATGCACAGTGGTTTCCTCATCCCTTCAGACATACTGTATTGGGTTTGTGTGGCAAGGTTTTGATAGTGGTGGGGGCTACAGGGGTGGCTTCTGTGAGAAGCTGCTAGAAGCTTCCCCTATATTGCCAAAGCCAATGCCAGCTGGCTCCAAGATGGCCACCACTGGCCAAGGCCAAGCCAATCAGTGCCAGTGGTAGTGCCTCTGTGATAAATGAAGGGGGGAAAAAACACCAAAACTACACAATTGCAGCCAGAGAGAGGAGTGAGAATGTGTGAGAGAAACAACACTTGCAGACACCAAGGTTGCTGAAAAAGGATGGGGAAGGTGTGCTCCAGGCACCAGAGCAGAGATTTGCCTGCAGCCTGTGGTAAAGACCATGGTGAGGCAGGCTGTCCCATGGAGGTTAATGGTGGAGCAGATATCCACTTGCAGACTGTGAAGGACCCCAAGCTGGAGCAGGTGGATGCCTGAAAGAGGCTGTGACCCCATGAGAAGCCACACCAGAGCAGGCTCCTGGCAGGACCTGTGGACCCATGAGGGACCCACGCTGGAGAAGTCTGTACCTGAAAGGGGAGCAGTTCATAAAGAACTGTAGCCTGTGGGAAGGACTCGTGTTGGAGAAATTCATGGAGGACTGTTCCTCATGGGAGAGACCCCACACTGAAGAAGGGGAAGACTGTGAAGAGTCTTCCCACTGAGAAGGAAGGAGTGGCAGAGACAATGTGTGATGAACAGACCACAACTCCCATTCCCCACCCCCTTGTGCTGCTGGTGAGGAGGAGGTAAAGAAATTGGGATTGAAGTTAAGCCCAGGAAGAAGGGAGGGGTGGAGGGAAGATGTTTTAAGATTTAGGTTTTATTTCTCGATATCCCACTCTAATTTGATTGATAATAAGTTCATTTTCCTGAAGTTGAGTCTGGTTTGCCCATGACAGTAATTCGATGAGCAATCTCTCCCTGTCCTTATCTCAACCCACAAATCTTTCATTATATTGTCTCTCCCCTGTCCAGCTGAGTGGGAGTGAGACAGCAGCTTTGGTGGGCACCAGGCATCCAGCCAGGGCTAACCCACCACACACACCTGCTACTTCAAATCCCACTTTTTCTTCTCCCATTCACTTTGTTCCCATTTTCCTCTTACCCCATCCCTGGCCACACTTACCCCATTTGTTTTCTTCTCCGAGAACAGTGGACACCTTAGCTGTGATGGAAGGAAAGACGCCGATGGTGACAGTGAAGACAAAGCAGACAGACACAGCCATGACCCAGAGCTAGGCAGATGAAAGAAAGAGGCTGGTACCAAGCATAGGGCAAGAGACCAGTGCAGGGCTGGTCTCTCCTCATGCTCTCCTACACCCGTGCCCATTGTCTGATATGAGGGACAGGGCAGGGGTTGCTGGCAACTCACTGACCTTCTTAAAAATAGCAACGACTGAGGGCTTCTCATCAGGGTTGTGGATAGGGATGATCTTTGAGTTATTCTGCTCCATGCCATTGGGCTCATCTGCAGGGAGAGACACAAGGAGGGCATAGCAGACCCCAGAAAGCTGAGAACTAATTTAGTCTTTCTGCCTCATTCTTTCTCTCATCTCTTCCTCTTTTTCCTTCCTCATCCTCCTCTCAGCCCCTCACCATTCTTAATCAGGTCTCTCTTGGTCTCCAGCTCTGCATTGTACACACGGTACTCTGTCTTGTCCTTCATGGAGTAGTATCGGAAGAAGTCCTGTGGAGAGACAGCCACAGAGAACTCATTCATGTGTGAGGAAAGAAGTCTGCCGGGAACTGTGTGGTAATAAGAAATATGGGCAATATGGGCAAAGATTCCTTCCATTTATGTCCAATACTGATGCTTTCCCACTCACCCAGAGGCTGATTTCCATGGTACCCCAAGAATACTGGGTTATCTGAAGTGGGAAGTATCCCAGAGAACTCCCTCAGGACAGGGGAGAGCTTGCCCTGTCCTAGGAGGTAGATGCTGGTAGGAGCCAAAGCTTGGGTGCTAGGAGGCCACAGTCCTTGTGCTGTGATGCTCAGAGGTCCCATGTCCCCACACCCTTCCCCACCATGATGAGTCTCACCATGCGAGGCAGAATGATGTAGGAGAAGATGGCCAACACAATTGCCACACAGGCTGTGGTGAAGTAACCAATGAAACTCTCAGGTTGCTTGGCACCAACTGTGAGCACAGGAAGGGAGGAGACGTGGGGGGAAAAAGACAGAAGATGACAAGGGCTGAGAGAAGCAAGGCCCTGCTGCCACCTCCCACCCAACCTTACAGTGTGACCCCAGCAGATTCTGTTGACAACAGTGCTCTGGCAAGTCCCCATCACCTGCAGGGCAGGGATTACTCACCAGCAATACTGAAGATCATCGCCAAAGCAGCAAAGGTACCCGCCAAGCCCTGCCCACTCATGATGGGAGCAGTGTAGCTGGCAGGCAGGAGCCCTGCCAGCCCAAAGAGGCTGCTCTGGAGGATGGCACCGAAGGCTGCGAAGGGGAAAGAGGAGCAGAAATTAGAAACCAAAGGCAAAGATGGACTGCACCTCTGCAGGGAGCCAAGACCCCTGCCCCATGAGGCAAGGCGGATCCCCCTCCTCCTCGTCTCTCCCGCAGTGAGGTCCGTGCTTTTCTCCCAGAGAGATCAGCCCTAGCCACTGGGCTGTGCCCCTCTCCTCCCCCCCCACTGCCTCACTCACAGTTGATGAAGACAATGCTGATCATGGTAAAGACAAAGAAAGGAAGAGGCTCCATGGCGACCTTCACCATGATTGCAGTGACTAAAAACACCAGCCCAATGGCCACCAGGCTGCCTGAGATGCGTATCTGCTGAGGAATCCTACAAGAGAAGATCTCAGTGAGGAAAACCCACCTTCAAAAAGCCTGTGAGGCTTGGGCAAAGCTTTCCCATAGGAATCCCAGTCAAATGCCAGCACAGGAGACTGGCGTTTTGCCTTTGACTTAAGAGGCTGTGACTTAGCTCAGTGCTGGGACAGGGGGATAAGCCAGGGCCCTACAGATGCCCTATGGTAGCTGGCGGGGGCAAGGGTGGGGCAAGGCTCACCTCTGGTGGATGAAGGAGTTGAGGCAGGTGAAGATGAGAAGGGGCGCCATGGCGCAGAGAGTCATGAAGTTGTCAAACATGGACTGAAGGTAGGAGAAAGGCTCACTGGTCTGGTTCTGGAATTGGCGCACCTCCTTTACGTCCGCAAGGCGGCGGATAAAGTACTGCCAGGGAAGAAGCTTGGTGGGGCCAAGGTGCTGCGAGATCCCCCCGCAGCACACTCAGGCTACCCCTCTTTGGCCCCATGGCCAGCCCTGCTGCTGCTTCAGTGCCACTCATCCACCTAGGTCCCTCATGCTTCTATCTCCTCACGCAAACATGGGGGTCCTCTGTGCTGTGCTGACACACCTACACCATGGTCCCTAGATGTGACAGGGGACGATTAGTGTTATGGGCAGCAACAGGAAGGAAGCCCTCACCTCCCTGGCAGTCATGAAGAAATTCCATGGCAGCAGCGTTCCCAGGCCAAGGATGAAGAAGATCAGCCAAACAGCCTTGTACCTGTGGAGGGGACAGAGTGGTTTGGAGCAAGATGCTGGGCAGAGCAGGGGACTGGCCTTGCTTCTGTCTGTCCCCAACCCCACAGTAGGAATCACCAGGGGGAGGGAGGAAGAAATTCATTGCTCGGTCCCTGCCCCACAGCTCCTGCTAGCCAGGGCTGTTGGAAATGTGGCACCACAGAGGAGCTGTGGGAGGCCCCACCCGGGAGGGTACAAAGGTGGGGGGAGGTTGGCTGCTCCTCAGCACGTGGCACCCAGATGCACAGCAGCTGTGAGCAGAGCTGGGGTAGAATCATGCTCCCAAGACATGCCCCAGTGCCAGGGACTCTTTAAAACCTGTTTGCTATGGAAAAGCTGACAGAGCATCTCTGGGAAGGGACAGCTTGATAACCCAGTGTGCATGCAAGAGAGGGAGTCTCCCAGATGCTGTGTCCCCCTGTCCTCCTTCACCCCCTGGTACCCTGCTTGTGTCCCTACATCTACACCAAAGCTCATCATTACCTATCTTGGGGTCCATCTCTTGCCGTCATCTTGTGTGGCAAGAGTCAGCACAGGTCTCAGAAAGTCTCGTGGCCGCTCTCCGTCTGGAAAGCAAACAGAGGATTTTATGGAGGAGTGAGGGACTCAGGCGAGGCAGAGGCAGTGCTATTTTTAACCCCCAAGCCTTGCTGCCAGGTAAGTACTCCACAGTACCAGGAGCCAAACAGAGCTGATAAGCGATGAGAGCACAGTGCAGCAGCTTTGGAAACCTGCGGCTCAGAGTCCTTCAGCAGAGGGGCTGAGACACACGGCCCTATTGTGCTGTCTGGGGGAAGGCCAGCCTTCCCTCTGTGAGGCAAACCGCTTTCCTGAGCTGCCCGGGCCGTTCGGCGCCGGCTGCCCAGCTGCTCCAAAGCAGGCTCTTAAGGGATTTGTGAGCTTGCAGCTCTCTGCCCCCAATCCTGGGGCTGTGAGCGGAAGCCTATGTGCAGTGGGCTGCATCCCACCCCCCCCCCCCCC
>JANIJG010005436.1:2634-14379 GCA_024611175.1 Megaceryle torquata
TGTGTGGGCTGCCCTGGGTGCCCCTGCTCTGGCAGGGGGGTTGGACTCGATGATCTCCAGAGGTCCCTTCCAACCCCCACCATTGTGATGTGTCCCAGCACAAGAATTGTTTCCTGCACAATTTTATCCCCCTTTCCCCTCACCCAATACACCTGAGGGCAGCAGCAAAACATCTCTGGAGAAAGACTTGGAACCCTGCAGCCACCTCCTGCATCTGGCCAGGGTTTTTTTTCAGCTGGGCTCTACCACTCCCCACTGGCATCCCCATCACCATCCAATTGCTTTTCTCAGCTGCAGCACCATAAAAATAACTGCTCCAGTTTCTTTGAGAAATCGTCTCCGTTCCGCGTTGCCGTTCCCTGCTAATAAAATGTTTTCCCAGAGTCCTATCAGGACACTGGGAGGAGAGGGGTCGGTTTTGGTGTCTCGGCCTTTTCTAGGAGAGGGTGATGGTGCTTCTGCGGCCGCCTCGCGGCCTCACCGTCGAGAGGGGCTGTGGGCTGAGGTGTTCTGGGTGGTTCTGAAAGCGTGGCTGGGGAGCTGGAGGAATCTTCCTGCTGGAAAGGAGGGTGCTGAGCCACATCAGCCCTGGCTCGAGAGGCTTTAGCTTCCCCTGGGAAGCCATTCAGGACCTCTTGCTTGGGAGGTCCCTGCGGAGCCTTCTGAGCCTTCAAGGAGCGGTGGAAAAAGGCTCTTTGATAACTTGGAGAGGAGCACCTCATCCTGCGGCCTCAAGGAGCACCCCCTTAATTTGCTCAGCGAAGCATTGGGGCTTCAATCATAGAATGATAGAATTATTATGGTTGGAAAGGACCTCTAGGATCACTGAGTCCAGCCTTCATCCTGACATCTCCCTACCCACCAGACCATGGCCTCAAGTGCTACATCTACTCGGTCCTTAAACCCCTCCAGGGGTGGTGACTCCACCCCTTCCCTGGGCAGCCTGTTCCAGTGCCCAACCACACTCTTAGTAAAGAATTTCTGTCTAATATCCACTCTAAACCTCCCCTGATGCAACTTGAGGCCATTTCCTCTCATCCTATCCTTAGTAATTTGGGAGAAGAGACCAACCCCACTACAACCTCCTTTTAGGCAGCTGTAGAGAGCAATAAGGTCTCCTCCAGACTCAACAACCCAGTCCTCTCAGCTGCTCTTACCTAAGACACATTCTCCAGACCCCTCACCAGCCCCGTTGCCCTTCTCTGGACCCTCTCCAGCACCTCAATGTCCTTCTTGTGCTGGGGTGTCCAAAACTGGACACAGATCTCGAGCAAAATCGACGTGAAACGGGGCTCGGCGCGTACCCGAGCGACCTGCCGCGATGGCTCTGGGTGCGTTCGAGTTGGTGGTGGCCGTTCTCCCTCCCTCCCTCCTTCCTCGGGGAGAAGTTCCGAGGTATTTGGAGGTAATTACTGCTTTTCTTCCGCACTAAAGCAATAATTTCAAGGGATCCGTTGGAAAGGCAGCAATTTCCTGGCAGTGAGTGACAGATGTTTTACCATCCACGAGATGTGCTCTCAGGCTCCTACTAATTACGAGCACACAAATTGGCAGGAGTTTTTCTTCCCAGGCTCCCAATTCTCATTTTCCCTTCTTTTCAGCTGCTTTTTTTTTTTTTTTTTTTGGTGTGTGTTTTTAAAAACATTGTTGCACTGATGCAGAGTCGGGTGCTTGTGTTCCTGAGTGGTTTTCTAACCTTCCCCTCCTTTCTCTCTCCCTGACCAGGTTCATACCCCTCGCCCAAGGCTGGGGCCACGCTGGTGGTCTACAAGGACTTGCTTGTGCTTTTTGGTGGGTGGACACGGCCGAGCCCTTACCCTCTGCACCAGCCAGAGAGGTTCTTCGATGAAATCCATACCTACTCACCCTCCAAAAACTGGTAAGGGCACATCTGGATTCGAAGCCTAGGCTTTGATCCTGTAAAAAATGTGGTTGTGATGCAGCTGGAGGAATGCTGGAGGTGGGGGTTGGTTCTGTCTGGGCCCACCAGGGAAGCTGAGCATGCTCCTGGTTTCCAAATGGTCTACTCCTGGTGTGTCTGTGATGCTCTTAGAAACAAAAATAAAGCCAAAAATAACACAAGAGCACACCAGGGATGTGGGCACGCTGCTGTCTGGTACCTCCTGGGTGGTGGTTGCTTCCATATGGCTCTTGACTCCATATATAGAATACACCAGAGTGCTCCCAGCCAGCCAGGTGGGAAACCTGGATGAGAATGGTCTCAACGTATATGTTCTAAACACGTAGCTTTTAAACACAGACTTGCTTTGTGATCAGTGAGGTCTTTGCGGACAGCAGGAGATAAAACCTTAACTCCTGGAGGTCTTGCTTTTAGCATTGGTCTGAGACCCCCAGCTCCTGAGGTTCTCCAAGGAGGTCGCACTACAGCAGGTCCCTGCCTTTTGTTGGTGAGTTCTCCACCTTTACAGCTCCTGGCCTCCTCATGAAGCCTCCAGCAGTGACCATGGAGCTGGCAGGAATTTTTCTTTCCCCTTTAGACACCGTTCAGCTGGTTTTAGACCCATCTCTCTCCCTGATGCTTGCGTGTGAGAAAGGAGCGGACGCCGTCTCCACGCGGCGCTGGTCCCCGCTCCTCTTTCATTGAGAACTTTTCATCATCAAAAGCATCAATTATCCAATGCACTTTGGGGCAGTGGCATCAGAACGTTGTAATTAAACCGCCTTGGAAAGAATTCAGGGAGAGAACTTAATTGAAAGGGGCAATATTTCCAACTTGGCCGTGTGACTCTGTCATGCTTCAAAAATGTTCAGCGCATTAGTATTTCTAATTAGCTGCGTTATTATTTAGGTCTTCGGAGGTTTTCCTGGAGGTTTTCCTCTGGAATGTGTTCTTGAGGACTTTGCCGGCTCCTGGGATTATTTCGCCCTGATGGTGAAGGTTTTCCTCCCTCTTTCTCTAGGTGGAACTGCATCGTGACCACCCACGGCCCCCCTCCCATGGCAGGACACTCCTCCTGTGTCATCGAGGACAAGATGATCGTCTTCGGGGGTTCGCTGGGATCTCGACAGATGTGAGTCTGGGGTGAGGGTGTCTGACGAGTGCTGCTGCGAGCAAGGAGCGCGTTGTGGTTGTCCCGGGGTAGCTCGTTGGGTTTTGGAAGGATATCTCTGCAGGGTTTGGGGGTCTGCCTGCTGCCTTAGCACACCCTTTGCGAATCCCCTCGGGGCTCCAGCCTTAAAAAAACCAATCCTGTTGTAAAACTCTGCCCTGAACCTGCGTTTCAAACACCAAGAGGGCCCGGTTGGGTTGTATCCTCAACATTTGTCATCTCACCCTTGCAGGAGCAACGATGTCTGGGTGCTGGATCTCGAGCAGTGGGCTTGGTCCAAGCCCAACATCTCCGGGCCCAGCCCTCACCCGCGAGGTGGCCAGTCTCAGGTGAGCTCAGCACCAGCACCCGCTGCCAAAGATGAACCAGGCAGATCTTCATTCCCAGCTTCCAGGCAGTTCTCGCTGGGTTGCCTGAAAGCTCCCGCCCCGTTTCCAAGTTATCTCCGCAGCCTTTGCCCAACGGGCGCGTTTTCTCCTCCTCTCTGCGCTTTTCATCTCCGCGGCGCTTCGGCAGGTCCCGTGTGCCGTGTCTGGCGCGTGACTCAGAACGCTCACCGGCGTTTCTAGAAAACAAAGCCCTGGTTTAACCCGGCCACCAACCCCCATGGCGTTTTGAGATCAATGAAATGTTATCACCAGTTGGTTTGGCTCGGGGCCCTTTGGATTGCTCCGCTCTCCTGATTCTCCAGTGACTCTGGATCGTACCCGCTCAAAGCACGGCTCTGGCAGTGACTGTTTTATTGCCAGCCTGGGGCCAGGAGCTCGTGGGAGTCACTGGGTTTTGTGCAGGTGTCTCCAGCACATCTCTGCCTTCCCTTTGTGGTCCCCATAGTCAGTGGGTCCCAGCGTGCAGTTCCTCCCAGCCTGGCAGGGCACCCAGAAGAGATCTTGAACGTGCCCTTCCCTCCATCTGCTGCGAAAGGAGACCGAGGGACCAGCTCGGCCCCAACAAGCATCTAACAAATGCTGCACGTGCCCTCCCAGGCAGCCCTTCCACCTTCTCCCTTGTTTGAGGAAGGGATGGAGTCCCCTGCGCTCCAGGAAGGATAGTTCCTCTCCTCCATAAGAGGGACTGGTTCGGGACAAGGCAGTGGAGTGAACCCTGCATCCTGCTTTGCCTGGGGTCCAGCAGGACCAGCTCCCCATCCCAGCTCCTCTCCCCATCCCAGGGCAGACAAAACTCAGCAGCATCCACGCAGCCAAGGAGCCATCACCAGGCTCTGCCTGCACTTGGAGGCCTTGCCAAAAGCACCAGGGATGGCTTCACATCCTTCCCACACTAAAACACTCTTCTTTGTCCCCTCCAGATCGTAATAGACAACGAAACCATTTTAATCCTCGGTGGCTGTGGTGGTCCCAATGCAGTAAGTACCCTGGGGGGATCATGAAATGCACGTCTCTCTGTAACTGGGAGCCCCGGGTGCTGGACTGGGGAGAGGTGGGGGGATTTTGGCCATTGCCCACGTGGCATTTTATCCTGCAAATCTGGGCACCCCCGTGGTAGGTTTTCCAGAAAAGCTGTCTGGCTATTGCTGGGGCTGCTTTAATTAAGAGAAAAACACCCCAGGCACTATCTGAAGTTAATTGAGCCTCGGAAGATTTAGCCCTGATTTTACACTGGGATAGAAGGTGGAGATGAAGGGATTGGTCCATGGCCACAGTAGGGTGTAGTCACTCCTTGGGCGGTGAGATCCTGATCTGGGTCACCATTCCTCTGTCTGCAGCAGCAAAGCACCACTCCTACCTCTGACAGGATGATCTCAGCAGCAAACCGGGCTCCTAAATCTCAACCCGGGCTCCTAAATCTGTCCCTCTTTTCACCACAGCTGTTTAAAGACGCCTGGTTGCTGCACATGAACATGAACCCTTGGACGTGGCAGCCGCTCAAGGTGGAGAATGAAGACCATGGAGCCCCAGAGCTCTGGTGCCATCCTGCCTGCAGGGTATGGGCGCAGTGGGGTCTCTGCTCTCCCATGGAATCACAGACTGGTGTGGGTGGGAGGGACCTTCCAAAGTCAGGTAGTCCAGTGAGCAGAGACATCAGCAACTAGAGCAGGGTGCTCAGAGCCCCGGCCAACCTCCCCTGGGATGGTGCCAGGGATGGGGCAGCCACCACCTCTCTGGGCAGCCTGGGCCAGGCTCTCCCCACCCTCAGCATCCACAATCTCTCCCTTCTCTCCAGTCTGAATCTCCCCTCGCACATCTCACCAGCTCCCACTCTCCAAGCCTGGCCAGAACAGGTTAACAGCTGTTTTCTGACCCTCTTGCTTCTCATTATCCTCCAAACTGACAAGTTTCTCCAGGATAAGAGAGTTTTCCTTTAGCCTGTGGGGAGGAAGTGCAAGCAGGCAGAGCCAGGCATCCTCCCTGCCCTCCCACGCCGTTGCCCATCCTCATCCTCGCTGCATTTCAGGAGGTGACAGGGCTCTGCTGCCCCGCATCTCCAGATCCTTCCTGCAGAGGCTGACTCATCCCTCCGCTCTGCTTAGCGGAGACATTCAGATGCAAAGTGGCTACTTCTGCCAATTACATTTCAACTCTTTTCCCCGAGCAGGTTTTCCTCTATTCCAGCTCATCTCCCCCAAGACGGAGGGCTTCAAAGGAGACCTTTCAGGTAGCTCTCAGGCCACATCCAGCTCCCCTGGGGCATGGGGAGGAGTTGCTAGGCAGCAGTTCTCCCCGGCTGGCTCTGCAATGCTTTATGCAATGATTTACAAGGCCCAGGAGGAGCCGGGAGCAGCAAAATCCAGCAGTTTCTCATTTCCTAGCAGTCCCGCATTATTAAAACCACCTTTATATGCAAAGGCCACAGAAGACATGAGCGGCAGGCATCGAGGCCATGAGCTCGCTGAGTTAAACTGCATTAAAAGAGGGAAAATGGAGAGCAAGCCGGGCTGGATGGGGTGGAGGAGAGCAGCCAGGGCCCCTGAGCAAACAAAACAGCAGCAGAGAAGATGATGGAGGGCAGTGATCTCAAGGCACCGTCCTGGATCCCAGCCAACCACCTCTGCCATTCCCAGTTTAATCCTCCTCGCCTTCCACCGCAAAGGCTGCTCATGCCACGGAGGTGGGAGGGATGCGGGACCAGGTCCAAGTTCTGTCCAGGGGAGGCCACTGCACCCCGGGATGCTCCAGGCTATGCTATCGGGGCTTGTAAAGTCAGAAGCTGGCAAGAGATCACCCGCTGCCGGGAGAGATAATGAAGGTCGAGATGTGGCAGAGGCCATCAAGATATTGGGAAGTGATTAAATGCCAGGCGAGAGGAGGAGGAGGAGGGCGGATTGTTTTGCCTCGGGGAAGAAAGCAAGCAAGAAATAACAAGGGGAAGATGCTCTCTACCAGACAGGCACAACGGGAACTCATTATGGGGTTGCCAGAGTGGTGAATTCTGGTTCCAGGAGCCTGGCAGCTCTCTTGGCAGAGCCACAGTTGAGATCCAAGCCCCTCACCTCTCCTGCCACCCACAGGAGACTGAGGACCTGTCTCCCATGGGAGCTGCTCTGCCCACAGGGATTTCTGTATCACCCACGAGCATTGAGGGCCCCTTGGTGGGATGCTGAACCCTGTCCATGTGCTGTGTAAAGTCAGGCAGGTGAGCTGCCCTTCTCCGGCAGCTGCAAAATCCCTGCCCCACAAGGACAGGGAGGGGTCGGGGAGTGTATTCCCAGCTGCTTCCCCAGCAAACACCCTTCAGATGGGGCTGGGAGGCAGCAGGCAGAGCCACACAGATCGTGTCACCAACGCCATCAAGTGACAGCAGCGTGGAAAGGGGAGCACAGGGAGGCTGGTGTGGGGGAGAACAGTGGGAGAGCTGCCACCTCTCCTGTGCCCTCCAGAAGTCCATCACCAGCCCCTCCCAATCTGCTCCCCATCCTGTCTTTGCTGCTCCAGGACCTTCACCGGGTCTCCATCCAGGTGCTGGACCCTCAGCACAAGAGCTGGCAAGAATTCACATCCTAAAAATTACCAGCAGCATCCCTGTGGCCACCCAGAGCCCAGCACATCCCCTTACCACCCCACAGACCCAGCCACACACCTCCTGACCCACAGCCTCATGCTGTCTTTGGCACCCCAGGAGGAGAAGAGGAAATTCCAGTGAGGAATCTCTTCAGCCAGTTTGCTGCATCACCAGAAAAAAACCCAAACCCCACCTGCAACCCCACCATCCGGGGAGCAGCTCAGGGCTGGGGACAGAAAGCAGCCCTTGGCCAGCCACGCTCCAGACCAGCCACACCGGGATGCTACCGTGGTTTTCCTTTTTTACTGTGCTTTACAAACGCTCTTTCCTTAACAACCTCCCCCTCTTCATGGCCTTGGAGGAGGGAGCAACATTGGTAACGTGCCCCTCTCCCAGCAATACCCCCCAGCCCATCTCCTTGCACGATTTATGGAGAAGCCACTGACTCCACACCAATGTCCTCGGACAGTCCCGGTGACGTGCTGGCCCCGACACATGGGTGAGGGCTGGGGCTGGATTTTTCAAGGATTGGGTTGGGAAGGGTGTTTCTGTGCCTGAAAAAGGAGGTGTGATGTTTGGACAGCGGCTCTGAGCTATCCAGGCACCCACCTGCATCTCTAAGCACCGACGTGCCCTCAAAAAAACTGGCTTTTGTGCGCAGCGAGGAGACAGGCAGCACAATGCTCTCTTCAGAGGTAATTTTTTGCACTGGAGAGAAGAACAGAGCAGACTGTGTGCACATGGCCTGGCTTCTGCGCTCCCAGGAGCAGGTCGGGGTCCCAGCAGTGCCACCACCACCAGGTCTCTGGCACCCACAGCCAACAACAGGCCAGTAAGACCCAACCCAGCACTTGGCAGCTGGGATAAAGCCGTGTTCTGCCTGTGGCACACCCTCACTGGGCCCTGGTGCCTGAAGGGCAGATGTCCAGAGACCGCTTTTGCCCCACAAGACACAAACACAGCCGTGTGAAGCCGAGCCCTGGTGCCATGTGTTGTGATGGACACGTTTTGGGGCTGTTGGATCACTGCGCTGCTCTGCTGTCACCTTTGAGCAGCCCCAGATGGGTTTCTCATCGAGACCTCACCTCCAGGTCCAGGCCAGCCCTGGGTCACGGCCACACTGCTCAGACGGCGACTGTTTTTCTGCAGCTGGGCAAAATAGTCCTTCTGCTTCATCTGCATCAATCAACACTGACATCCAGTGGCTTTCGGGATGATTACAGCCGGCCTGTCTTGTACAGACGGACGACCCTGGACAGACCTCCCTGGCTGGTGGCAACCCCCGTGGTACCACCCCCCCACCGGGAGCTGCTGGGCCACCACCGTGGGGGAGCAAACTCCTGTCTGTTTGCAAAACCAAGGCAGGAGGAGCCTCGTGCTTCCCGAGCTCTGGGGGTTCTCAAGCAGAGCCACACTTCGGTATTACCCCTGGCTCAGGGAGAAGCTGTGGATCCCCTGACTGCACCTACCTGACCCTCACAAGCTGCAGGTCACACCTAAGACATGCAGGACCCCTCCAGCTTCTCTCCCCAAAGCACAAAGCTCAAACCTGACCCGGGGACTGGGATCAATCCCCCAAAACATTCCTAGGAAACAGTAGAAACAAATGGTGCCCGAAGCGGCGCACGAAGCACCCTCCTGTCTGAGCCCCCGCAGGGGCAGGGCAGGGAGGTTTTGCTGGCTGATGGCAGCACCTCCTGGAAGAGACAGGGATCCATCATGGCAGACCCATGGAACCCCTCACAGAAAGCTCCAGGAGCTGTTTTCACAGCTCCAGCCTCCCTTCTCAAACTGCAGGTGTGGGGTATCCAACCTGATGGGAAAACCAGCAAAACAGCTCCTGGGCTTCACCCCAGGTCCACTGAAAGGTGACAGCGTGGTTACCCCGTCACCAAAGCGGTGACAAAGACCAGAGGCACCCCATGGGACACCCCAAGGCCTTGGATATGGGCTGGTGGAAGGCTGGGGGAGAACATTGCTCGTTCAGAGAGGGGCCCAGTGAAAGCAACTGGGCTCCCCGTTCCTGGGGTTAGGATGTGACCGACAGCCCTGGAAGAGACAGATTTCGGGGACTATCAATCCTACCCCTGGCAGCTCTCTCGGGCCCAGTGCTGAGTCTCAAGGACCATGGTTCATTTCTGGAGCCATCAATCACGTCCCTGTGCAGACAGCATTTCTGATACAGGGTTTAGTTAACCCCTGCCTTGCTGGGCTGTGCCGCTGGTGAAGGATCTCTGGGCTGAGCTGAGCTGCAGAGTAAGGATTTAGCCCCAGCACCCCTGGGCTCGGCTAAATTAGCCAGTCCTGCTCATGGGATACACCCGGAGCCAAGGAGACATGCCAGGCAGCACAGCCTGGCAGCCATCCACCCCTGTCCTGCCCTGCCCCAGCCAAGCGTGGCAAATTAAAGCCGAGTCCTTGGTGCTTTGACCCTTAACGGGAGAATCAGAGCCCTCCCTTCACCCTGTCAAGGTCAGTCCTCCCTTCTCCCAAACCAGTGTGTCCACAGCTGGGATAGTCCACCTGTCTGCCCAGGAGAGCAAAAACCCGACATCCCTCACCTCCAGCATCACCCCCCACTCCAGCCTCCTCTGCTTTCCCTGTCCCCTGCCTGCAGGGAGATGGAGCCAGTCCCCAGTAACGTCTGTGCAGGTTTGGGGAGGGGAGGGGGGCTCAGTATCCAGCTGGGAAAAGGCGAGGCAAGGAAGCAGCAGCTTGCAAAGTGTGGGCTTGTGCCTGCAGAAATATTATGACAGGGATCTCTTCACAGAGCGGCTTTGTGCTGAGGTTGTGCACAGCCTGGGGAAGGAACAGCCTTGGGGAGGAACAGCCCGCACACACACACACACACACACCCCTGCGGAGCACACACCGCCCAGCCTGCTAAAAAGGTGCAGGAGCAACTGGCGAGTAGCCACTGCTTTTCTTACCTTTCCTGGCAGAAGAGAGAGGAGGAGGAAGAGGAGGAGGAAGAGGAAAGGGATGGGGGGGTTGGAGCAACTTCACCCGCTCCTGCCGGCCCCTGCAGCTGGGCTCAGGGGGGCAGGGAGGGCAGAAGAAATCCCGAAGGCGACAGGCACGGCTTCAGACCGCTTTTGTGTCTGAAAGACACCGAGAGACGGAGATAAGGAGAGAGAGGAGAAGGGAGGGAGAGCGAGGAAGAGAGAGCAAGCGCCAGGGCTTGGGGTGGGGGGAGCGCTGCACGACAGCCACCTCAGCAACCTGTGGCATTCCCCCCCCCCGAGGCTCCCCTGGGCCCTCTCCATCGAGCAGCGACTGTGGGGCGATGCTGGGAGCTGGGGGGCGATCCGTAGGGGGGTCGGGGATGGGGAAGGGCACTTACCGACCCGCGCAGCAACACGTGCCCCTGCGCCGAACCTGCGCCCGGCAGCCGGGGAGGGTCCTGAGCACCCAGCTCCCCGCTGGCAGCCGGCTGAGGAGATGCTCGGGTGACCATGGTCGAGTGGAGCCATTTGTTTTGCCAGGGAGGTAACCATGACAATCGCCCTGTGCACACACCGCTGCCTTCCCCCAGCCTCCTCCCCTCCTGCTCCCGGGGGCCGCAGGGGAAGAGGCGAAGCCCACCCGGGCACAGGAGATGCCCTGGACGTGGGCGAGTTGGCAGAAAGAAGGGGACGCAAACTCATCTTGCCCATCAGCACGACTTGCCTCCCTGGGGTCAGATTTTCTGCAGCAGCTGCTGGGAGGGGACCAAAAATTACTAATTAATTAACTAACCAACCAACCCACCCACCCACCTTTTCCCCCATCACCTTCCGCTGGAGCCCTCCCCTCGATCTTTTGAAAATAGAAAAGCACCCAAAAGCCCCCCAAAACCAGGCTGTACCACCCCTCACCCGCCTCTTCTGCAGCCCTAGGCCAGATCTCCCCTCTCCCTCCTTGCTGTTGTCCCCGTGCCCACCTCTGCCCAGCCACCCTTTCCTCCCCAGGTGTTTCCCAAAGCCCCTCACCCAGCAGCTAAAGGGGATCCCCCCCCGGGTCCCGTTGCAAGCAGGATGTGCCTGTGTGGGACACAGCCCCTGCCCCGAGCAGATCACACTTAAACACAGATCTGTAGATGAAAGGGGAAACTGAGGCAGCAGGAGGGGAACCATCTCAGCCACTGTCCCAGGGCAGAATGGGCACCCAGCCTGGGGCAGAGCACGCAGGTGGGTGAACCTCCTCTGCGTGCTACCAAAATTGGGTGATAATGGGGCCGGCAGCTCGCTGCTGGTGGAAGTGTCACCATCTCCCTCAAGAGCTCTGCAATGTAGGGATGATTGGCAGGATAGAGGGGTTCCCCCCTGTCTCATCCTACACAGAGACTTGGATCCACCCCACATCTGTCTGGTTCAAGCGTCCCAGCACAGACCTGTCCCCAGCAGTAAACCCAGTGCTGCTGGCAGAGCGAGCTCTTAAACCCACCCACCCACCGGGCTCTGCACTAAAACATCTTCATGCACCTGGGGGGCATTCAGAAGAGTGTGGGCAGCAGGTGGAGGGAGGTTCTCCTCCCCCTCCACTCTGCCCCGGTGAGACCACATCTGGAGTACTGGGACCTGTTCTGGCCTCCCGTTCAATAGGGACATGGAAATAAGGGAGAGAGTCCAGTGGAGGCTGTGAGGGTGATGAAGAGACTGGAACATCTCTGCTGAGGAAAGGCTGAGAGCCCTGGGGCTGTTCAGCCTGGAGAAGAGCAGCCTGAGAGGGGAGC
>JANIJG010005442.1:0-20975 GCA_024611175.1 Megaceryle torquata
TTATGTAACTGGTCCTTCACCCAGTCTTCACTGACCAGTGGAGAGTCATCCCTCCCCCAGGCTCTCTCCCCTTCAACTAGGGACTGGTCTTAGAAGTAAAGACTGAAGCAAAGAAGGTGTTCAACAACTGCGCCTTCTCTGCATCCTCAGTTATCAAAACTGCTGCCTCATTCAGCAGTGGGCCTACACGTTCCCTATTCTTCCTCTTAGCACTTATGTATTTGAAGAATATATTTTTATAGATGAGGTGCTTCCTTGCCTCTACACTGATGTAGCTTCCATGATGCAGTGACTCCCTGAATAATGGCCACGTGGCACTTGCTCATATGTCATCCCTTCCTGAGGGACAGCGCGCTTGTCACGACAGTACAGCTGCTCCAGTGCGTGCCCTGGGTGTATTTCCCTGATCTACAGGATGAGGGTAAATTTGCTGCATCAGTGAAGCCCAGGGCAAAATTGCCTTTGACTTCAATAAGGTTTTTGTCCCTAAGTCCCTAAAATTAAAATCATAAATATCATTTAGGAGCAAGAAGGGCCCCTTGTAAGAGTAAATGGCTCTTCTCACAGTCAGCTACGTTGCCAGCCTCTTTAGTTTCTCCTCTTTTAATGTAATTTCTTCTGAATAAGAAATAAAAATATTTCTACCTAAGTAAACAAAAGAGTGAACTGTCAACCCCTACCCAAAAAAGGGTTCCACGGGTACCACTCATCACTCTGGAAAATGTTAACCATCATAGCTTACTCATTCTCTCTCACAACCCTTCTGCTCTCCTCACAGGTCATTTGAGTCTCCATAAACTCCTCCCATAGCAGAACCTGTGTTAGAGACTAAGTAGTAATACTAACACCTCCATCTGGCACCTCTTTCTTTGCTCTCCCTGCCTCAGTATCTGAAACAGCTGAAAATAGGCATGGCATAAAAATAAACCAAAGATTCAGTGTCCACCTTGTGAAAAGAAAAAGTAACAATGACAAGCAACCACAAAGTCTGTCACACTGCTGTTTTGTACAGGACATGAGAACAATCAGTAGTTTCATAAAATACGCTGCTATTGTCAATACCCTTTACTGGTCACAACCACATCTGGGTAAAACATTTGAGAAAATAAGTTAGCTGGGGGTTTTTTTGTGTTTAATTTGTTCTTTGCTTTTTGTTTTGGGTTTATGGACAGGATGGGTGGTGGTTTGGGGATATTTTGTTTGGGGCTTGTTCTGGTTTGTTTGTTTTGGTGGTTGTGTTTTGTTTGTTTGTTTGGGGTTTGTTTGTTTTCAAAAAAAATCAGTAACACAACTAAATCATATTGGGAAAAAATCCATATGATTTTGCTATAGCAGTGAAAAGTTCATGTCAGGAGGCAAATTACACAGTACCAGCACAGCAAGAAAAACATACTATCTTCCAATTTTACTGAATGGTTTTGGTCTACTTTTCACTTTGCATCTTCTACATATTTCCTCAATTCAGCTTCACTAAGATGGTGCAAGGAGATGTCAATCATTTTGGGGAAAGGGAAAGTAAGTGAGATATAACACAAAACAGGTCTCTTGAGACACAGGTAAATTGAAACTGTGAAACCAATAATTTCTTCTTAATCAACACAGAATATTTAACTTCCTGTAAGTAGAATGCTGTAATTTTCTGCTTCTTCTCCATCCCATTCCATCCTACCCCACACCATCCCACTGAACAGTATCTAGGGTGAGAAGTGAACTGAGATTTTGTAAGGCAGATCCATGGGTAGACAATTTTCACCCACTTTTCTTCAACATAACAAAAGACAACAGACCCAAGGGTTGCAGTCACACCTTTATGTTACTACTCTTGTTCTGCTTATTAGAAGACGTGTGAAGCTTGACTGATTTTCCTAACACCTTCTCAGTGCCAGCTCTCGCTTTCCTTCAGTCTTGACAATATTAAAGCCAGTAATGTCTTTACCTGGGGATGATCTAAGGCCTGGGGATCCCTCCTCTGCCCACAGCTGGCTCCCAGTAGGCTTCTGACCACCATGGGTCAGCTGGGCTCCCACTACTTTGCAATGTTATATTTTAAGGTATCTAACTGAGGATTGAAGCAAAGCCACAGGAGTGTGATGAGAAGGATGCATGGCATCAGCATGCTCTGAGATGATGCCAGGCAAAGGCCATCAGATTTAAAGCCACAAACATCTCTGGCATCACTGCAACTCAAGGAGAGGGATGACAGGCCAGCACAAAGAATGTGATCACAGGGGACATATCTGCAGCCATTGGAAGTGAGAAGACAGACATTAATATGAGTTCAGATTTACAGCTCTAGAGATCAGCAATGATGCTTATTTTTAAAATTTAAGGCAGTGCAATCACTTTCTCAGATTTTATGAGCAGCCCAAAAGCACAACTGAAACCATAACTCCTGCCTCTTGATTCCCAAGACAGCACTCATTATTCTGAGCAGCACCTATGATGCTGTGTCTAGTGTCCTGACAGGAAAATTCTTTTTTATTCAAACATTATTGTTTTTGAAGAGAAATTCAAAGCACAACTCTCAGAATTAGATGATTGTATAATTTAGTAGGAATTTCACTCAGACAGGTATTTCACTGTAATGGGGACAAAGTGCAATTTTAAGATGTCCACCAGATAATATAGGCTTTATCTTCACTGGTCTGTGCTGTAGGCTTTAAACTTTGGTTAGAGGAGAAACATATCTTCAGCTAACACTGTACAATGCTCTGCTTTTGATAACAAGTCCTTGTGTATTTAAGTAGCAAAGTACTACAGCAGATTCTCTTTGGTGGCCTCCCTTTTTGCCAATGGTGCACTGCTAAAGTTGGCAATAATTCAGAAACCAAGGGATGAAGAACCTGCTCTAAGCAGTTCTGGGTATAGTGACAATCTTTCCTTTTTCATCCTAGGGTGAGGAGTTTTCTTGTTACAAGAAAGCTCTGATAGTTCTCACCAAGACACTTGGGATTTGTTAATCTGAATGATGTTGGCAACCTCTACCACCTTCTATTGCTTCAGGATCTGAAATCCCTTCAATGCAGGTCCCTAGTTACAATTTGTTGGCCAAAAAAGAAAACATTACCATTTACTTAAATCACCAGTTGTTTATTTTGTATTCAAAGGACTCCCATGAATGACAAAGGAGGACTGCATTTCTTAATGCAACAAAACCATGTTGCCATGTTTCCCTAGAAAGAAGCAATTGTGTGGATTCTCTTGACTTTTCTGTGTTATATAATCTACTATATAAGTTTGCTGGGTGAAAAAGCAAGAGAGAGGAAGAGGTACACCAGGTGTTAGCAAATCAAGCGTACAAATTCCCAGGACACTAGCTCTCCTTTTTTAATTATGTTGAGAAAAAAAGTGAAGTGCTTATGAAAGGGGACAGGTTGATGATAGAAGAGAACAATACTATTACTTTTCCATGGGATTTTTCCAGTACAAGAGACAGGTGTACTAAAATTCATGAATTTTGCTTCATTATTTGTTCCTTTTTTTTTCATTTGGGCCTTTCAGTGAAGTTATGATCCATGGCAAAGAGTAAGGGGGATACCAATAAAAAGCCTTCTGTTTAAGAAGAATTAAAACTATGCCCGTATCTGTTACAAGGGAATATATCAGCATTAACAAAGCAGTTCAGCATTCCCTCTGTTTCTGTAAAAGACAAACTTTTTTTTTCCCATAGGCCAGTTTAAATATAGCCTAAGTTAGATAAAATTAATCATAATTTCCCCAAGAATTTGTTTGTGAAAAAGAAACAGCCCTTTAAAAAACTTTAAAACACAAGAAGAAAAGAAGAAATACTGCCAAAGCCTAAGATGCCAGGAAATGTGTTTCAAAAAATCGGATGTTTTTATAATGCACAGTGTTCTTTAAAAAAAAATAATAATCCCCACTGCTCATAAAAATGATGAAGTAATACAGTTGCAAAGAGTTTGCAAACCCTCTTCCTGCCTACTCATGATTGCACATTTAACCTCAGCATTAAAAAAGTGAGAGTGTTAGAGGAATTTTTTTCATTCTGTTTCTGTTCAGGCAAACATGCTGTTTCCAAGATATATTTATATTACAAAGGTTAGTTCCAAAGTGCTCAATGTCCACAGCAGGGTTCAGATATTCAAAAGAACAGTTTGCACTACCTCAGTGGAAGGCAGCAGGTACTCAACAGTCTTGGAAATCTGGCCAGTCAATTTAAATACTTAATTTAGGCAACTGATTCTTTGTGCTGAGTCCTTTTGCAGAGCTGTCTTACCAGGTCAAACAAATTGAAAATAGAACTTGTATCTTGAATCCTGTGTGCAGTTCTTTTTCCTCATTTCCAAAGTAAAAGAATAAAAGGAGAAAAATATGTCAGAAATTACAGCAACCTGCAAAGTTAGACAGTGACTTCTATAGAGTGGGACAGACTAGGAGTATCTGTCTTGGAAAAGAGAAACCTAAATGGACAAATAAGTTAGAGAAATAAAACGTCATGAACAGTAATGAGAAGTTGAATGATAAATGGTTACTCACTATTTTTCACGGACCAAGGACTAGCAAGTATTAGATTAAATAAATTAATGGGAAAAAAACAAAAACAAAACCAAAACCAAACCTATCAAAAATAGCTAAACAAGAATGTGCAGCTTTTTATTTGAGGGATCTTTAAACTTCAAACTGCTGAAAACTGTGAAATATACTAAGAAGAAAGGAAGCTTGTGCTGTTCTTTAAATCTCTGTGACTAGCTGCTGTCAGAGATGTGGTAGTGGCCTTCATGGATTTTTGGCTGGACCCAGTGCAGCAATTCTACCTCTTATAAATGGTTAGGCAATTCAGATAGCAGGGAAATAGACTTATGACACAAGTGGTCATTTCATCTCTCTGAAAGTCATGGCTGAATAAATAGGTAATCAGTGAGTAGGAGCTGAGAGGTAAATTAACTTTTGTATTCAGCACTGAGTGAAAGAGACTACAGCATCATATCCACTCCTGGTAACTGTAGTTTTGAAAGGACGTGAACATTTTAGAGAAAATACACCAAAAAAAATAAAAGACCCACCAGAAATACGGGGATTAGGTTTTGCAAATAAAATTTTGTCTGTTTACTTGTCAAAGAAAGAAAGAGAAGAATTTATCAACACTTTGGAAAAAATAGCAAAGGAAAAGAAAAAAGTTGGTCACTCAAGAGCTCTTTAATCTGCTGAGAAAATAAGGAACCACCTGAAAATTAAATCCACAAAAATTCAACAGAAATAACACAGACTGGGGGAAAGGGATGTATTTTTTGACTGGTTTGGATGGGTTGTGTGTTTTCCCTCCCCAGACCTGAGAATGCTAAACCATTAAAGAAAATTACAAAAGAAGTTGTGGATTTTCCATCTCTTAATATCTTCAAATAAAGACTATTTTTCCATTCAAGCACGTTATTGGTTTTTATACATGGCTAAGAATTTAAAAACATGACCACATATACATTTATAATATATATAGAAAGATAGCCTATTTCTTCTAATGGTCCTGTCTAATACTGTTAAACCAGTGACTATAAAAAAAAATCCCTCCTCCTGGGTGCATTCTCCTCAGTACCTCCCTCCAGTCACATACAGCCCACATCTCTGCACTTATCCTGAACAAATACTTTTAAACTCCAGGTTCTGGTTGATGGATTTGTGTAATCTTCATAAACGGCTTTCCATATGCATCTACCCTTGCTGATTGTTTCTGGAAGTGATGAACTTCCATAAGTTCATGATGAACTTTGCAGACTGCACATGGCTGAAATGGATATCCACCTCTACCAGTTAGGGTACATTCTTCAAATCACTGAGCTGTGCTATTAAAATCAGTTGGTATTTTAGTTCGCTGTCATTCCCGTAAGTCTGAACAATATGCAACAGAACCAGCCTTGTTTGGTCTACAGGGTCTGACAAGCTAATTAGTTGTCTGTGTACCTACATCCACTCCACTGAGGAAGCACAGATATGTAGGTGCTTGTAATTCTGCTAACTTCTTCAGCAAATTCAGTCACAGCACCAGCAAAATTCACAGCTCCTACTTTATTCTTGTTGACAGTAATAATTAAACATAAAATTCATCAGTGTGGTCAATCCAGCATGCAACCCCACTGGCCTCTCTGTTACACAGACCTTGATGTTACACGGAGCAAGGTTAATCATAAGATCATGGTAAAATCTCAAGCTCCTCTTCAAGGGACCTCAAAAGATCATTTATTCCACTGTTCTACTCCATGTCAGAAATAAACTGCATCACTCCTAGCAGGTATTTGTCTGAAGACCTCAATTTAAAGAGGATCTGGAACATCCACACACTTACACCTTTGACATGGATATTTATCTTGGAAGCACCTTCTTCTATTCAGGAAGTAAAAAAAGACCCGTTCTTTTCACGACATTCACGCTGCCGCTTTCTGGACCCTGTCCTGTAGGCCAAGATCCTCCTTGGATCAAAACATTAGACTCCAGTAAAGGCTTTTCAAACCTGAATAAAATTGAAGGATCCTATCACATTACTTTTAGGTACATTACTCAAGTTTATACCTCTCAGTGTGACATTCACACTTTTTCATCAAGCATGTTCTGCTTCCAGTTCAACATAATTTCTTTTTTGATTCCCCTGTAGATCTGCTGTCTGGCCAATTGCTCCCCAATATGAACTTGCTTTTCCACCTAAGTGTAGAAACCAGTACTTGTGTTTATTGTCTTCAGATGGAAATATCCTATTTTAAACTATTGTCCAGTTAGTCTATATACTTTTGAAATTTACTCCTGCCTCCAGTATATCTTATGGTCTTTCTAATCATCGACTCATCTACAATAGCAGTAACTCTGCTTTAGCCACTGCCTGGAATATTTATAACAGCACTGAACAGAGCCTGGCCAGGACACAGTCCCACGCAACTCTTCATTCATTCTTCCCATGGGAGAGTGAAAAATTATGATCTTTTGGAAGACTTATCTCAACAGCTTCCACATAGTCTCAAGGCTATGCCTTTCTAACCAACTTGCTTGGTGCATAGCACAGTGTCAAAAGTCTTAGTGCAATAAAGATATATGTTTGTGTAACTACTCTTACTACACAGACTAGAAAGTTTATTACCATTCTGTGGAGGGAAATTAGAAGTTTCTGCTCCTCATGAGTCTGTACTGTTTGTTATTTAACTCATCCTGCAAAAACATGCCTACTCATTACTTCTGATATTTCCTAGATACTTAAACTGAATAATATAGCCCTTGCCTTTAAAAAAAAAAAAAAAAAAAAAATTAAATTTAAAAAGAAAAAAAAAAGTATGACATTTTGTAGCCTTCCAGAACCTTGTATGTCCTCCAGTATTTCTTAGGGAAAACTGTTAATGCTTCTGCCATTGCTACAGCAAATTCTTTAAGTATTCTAGGATGAAGTTCACTAAGGCTACTCAAACTGAAATACCTGATTTGAGAACTCTCTAACTTCCTACTTGCTTATTCTAGGCTGAGATATTACTCCATATCCATGTCCTCATAATTGACCTTTTTTCTTCATTTGAAACAAAGAGATTTAACACTTTAGCCTTCTCAGGATGGAAATACAGCACTCCTCTCCATGATCAAAAAAAGTCACTGATTATTAAGGGACATCAGCTTCCCAGCCCACAGTGTGCCAAACGGTGTTGTTCCCACATAGCACTAGTGTAGTTTTCTGTTACCTACTTTGTGACTTTAAATCCCCAGGAGCATATTTGCAGATGGATTACCTCGTACCTCTTAACTCATAATAAAATACTTCATTATAACATCACATAAGCAAGTTGCCCTTTTTTGTAAGCTTTATACTTGCATTACATACTTTGTGAGGTCACTTACATGGAAGAGTTGAGTGTCCCTGGGCTAGAGAATATACAATTACTTGTACAAAGGACAACAGCACCAATTCGAGATGCGGGGAAAACTCCACCTCAGAATACTAGCTGACTAAACTAGAAAGGTGGAAGAACTGGGAAGCTGAATATCTATTTTCTCTTCTTCAAGGCTGAAGATCAACTAAAAGGCAGGCTTTTCATCTTTGTATCTCAATTCTCAGATGCACACTCCAAAATACTTAACTACTTCAAATATGGACAATATTTCTTCCCTTCAGTTTTAGCAAGAAAGGACTTCTGTGCTTCAGATATCTGGAAAGAAGCCATGCTTTGGACCCCATTTGGAAACAGTCTGTCTTTTTCATCCTTGACTGTATCTGGGCTAGGGGTTGAGGATGTATCTCTCCTTGATGTTTCTTACTAGCTGCTTCCCTGCCACTTCCCTACCAGCAGATGAGCTAGTGTGACTCACGCCGTTTAGGTATCTTGACCTTTCAGTACAGGGTGGTACTGAACCTATTGATTCAAGTAGCCAGTAATTCAACTAAAAGTCATTTGGTTCTGATAATCTAAATAATCCTAAAATGAGTTATGATCAGTCAGTCCCTTCAGCAGGCTCCCCTGCGTGGGTGAAGTAGAGACACATACTAAAGTTTCCAGGTGGACTAGCTGGGCTTGGCTACACATCTTCTACAGGAAACAAAGATAAAATTTGAACCCTAAAGTGAAAGCCTCCACCAGAGTTGATTTTAATATGATTAGACTGGTGAATAATGACTTTCTGAGAGAAAAAAAATGCATTTGTAGACCCTTGCTGTTTCCTGGGAGAGCACTACCTTGTCTGAAAGCAATGGTTCCTCTCACCCTATCAGTAACTTCTTGGAACAGGTCTCCAGCTCAGCAGCAACCTTTCCTTTTCTCGCATCAGGCTGAAATCTTTTGCCAGTATGATCTGAATTGATGACAAGAATAACTGCAGGGTTCATGCTATCTGTATGGAAAGCATAACTAGTGGGCCAAGCAGATCCCTGGGGTAGATCTGTTGAAACAAGTGTAGCTAGCCCTACAAAGGACTATAACATTCTTTGTGTAGTGCTATAAAGTTTCCTCTACAAGAGCCCAACACTTTCAAGGCTACAGCTCTGTAAAATGTAATCTACCTTTTTTTTTTTTTTTTTTCTTTTCATATCATATTCACCTCAGAGTATTCATCTAAGGGAGAAACTCTTTCCGTGCTGAATCTTTAAATTACTAGGAAAACAGATGACTTATGAAATTAGATATCTGCAGCTAGGTATGTGGGTTAGATGCAATTTTTGCAGAAAATGTTTTATTTAGTTAGGCATTTTTGCTAAATTCTGGGAGGATAATTTTATTATTCTCTCTATTTATATGGATTAATATAACCATTAAGTAAAATTCTTATGAGCTTAGAGAAAAAGTATGGTACTTTTCAGCACTGGGCTTGTGCCAGGAAAAATGAAAAATGATGAATATATATATGCATAGAATAGATTTTAAAAATAAATAAAGTCCAACAGAAAAAAAAAAGGATTTTTAACATGAACACAAATGATATAAATAAAGACTGAAACCTGCTGCCCCGTGAATGAACTACAAATCCTTCTTCTTCATGGCAAATGCTTTTCATATGCATTCAATGAACAAGCCTGCACAGCCATGATATGTGCAAGCAACACAGATCAGCGTGTGAATTATCCAGCACATCACTGTGGAAAGTGGGCTTTTATTGCTAAAGAACTGGGGGAAAAAAAGAGTCGCATTCATTTTCTAAGTAAAAAAGGAGGCTGGATAATCCTTGGAATAGGGAGAAAGATCACAGATGTAAGACTAGGTATCAAGTATATGTTTTGTAGGTAACTTTTCAGACAAATGGTAAAAGCCTGGCAATTAAAACCTAAGCTGCCAATAGGAAAACCCAGACATTGTGAATCTTGAAACTATTGCATTTGTTTTTTCTACAATTCCAATTCTTTCCACAGTTGTTTTGTTTTTTTTTTTTTTAATGTTACCCTAAATAAAATTTTATCTTCTGGACCCTAACAACTTTTCAATTTGAAATGTGATTTTTACTAAAAGTAATGGTTTTATGGTCAGAATGTATTTTGGGTTCTTCAAATACAAAAATATTTGACTCTTCATTCTGATTTGGAATGGAAAAATAGCCTTCAGTATCATATAATCTAGCAGGACAAGATAATTCTTTCCTGGACAAATTTAGGAAATGATACATTCAGTACTCTGTTCTGTGACTAATTTTCTATACGATCTCTTACAGGTTGTACCTTGTAACGGAAAATATCCAAGGTAATTATGTACAATATAAGTTTTCATATTATGAGTGATTTTTCAAGGAATAGCTCAAGCTATGTCCAAAATCCAGTTGTTTTACTCAGAAGTAACAGAAGTGTTACAAGGCATTATATCTGAACAACAACAATAAAAAAAAAGATGTTTAACTAATCAATTGTTCAGAGGTGCAGAAAACAATACATATATTTTTAAGTAAAAGGGAATCTTTGCTAAGTGACTGTAACTGTTAATACCCTTTAACTCAGTGGAAAGAATGAAATACCTTTATCTAGTCTTCTGCCATTGTCAGAAAATACAGTTCTCTTTTCTGTGTCATTAAAACTGAGAATGAAAAGATCTCCTTAATGTTTCATAAAGCTTAATGTAACAATGCTGAGCAGAAGTCAATATTTAGGCAGCTTTTATGGAATGAGTGTCATGGCCCTGGCTGGTGGCTGAGAAGGGCTCATAAGGACCTTGATCCCAAACAGAGAGAAGCTTTATCCATACACTCACCCTTTTTATTGAGTATTTTCCTTCTATTAATTTCTATTCCAAAAATATGTCATAAATTCACAGGATTGCCTTAAGGACTGGGCCCATTTTTGGAGGTGTCTGGGACAGAAAAGTGTGTGCCTCATGCTGTGATGAGAGATGACAAGAGGCAAAACGGGACAGAGTTCAGCTGGCATAAACCAATAGAAGGTTTGAAATCAGTGGATGTCTATGGACTTGTATCAGTTTTTCAAAACCTGAGGCAAAAGCCCTGCTTCCATCTTTCTAAATTTTGGAGATGTTGTCTGGACCCAGCTCTGCAACTCAAGTTTCTCTCTATTAACTTCACAGCATGAGAGGGGAAGTGAGATTAAACAATTAAATGTGAAGCTCATCCCAGCGCAACTCATTTGTATTTCTAAATTACATTGTCCTGTGGCCTTTTCAGTCCCTGTTGCAGTGCTTTACCAGCATTTTACAACAACTACAGATGATTCACGTGATAGAATAATGAACATATTCTAGATTGCTTAAGAAAATCTGGGGCAGAGAAAGAAGAAGGTCTAAATTAGAATTTTAAAACCACAGAAATCAGTATTTGAAACACTGGCCTTTTGGAAGAGCCTGAGCAAGTCATATAACATAATGTCTTATCATCTACCAAGCCAGCACTGCAGAGATAAGAAGGCTTTAGGGTTCTCCGTCCCCATCCTGGCTCATCCTGCACATGCATGGATAAACCTAGGCCCAAGTGGTGACCACTGAGAGGCATCACTTTTTGTTTTCTGTAGTCACTGAGACCCACATTCAGGTCTGGCCAAGTCATGGGACACTGACCATAAGAAAGTGCAAACACCCTTAAGATCCAGCTGACTTGGTGAACACAACAATGCCAAGGGCACAGAATGATGGAATAGCTGGAAATAGCTTTTGGACATTGCTGTCATTATTACTACATAACAGACATGGTGTCGAATCTGATACCTTTGTCCCTCTAAAGATGGAGTTTGCAGTTATAGTTTGTCCCATGATTAAATTCAGTCCAAGAATGGTTCTGACAATTGTACCCTTGACAAACTGACCTAGATGGGAGGCACCAGAGCAGCTTATACTGCATTAAGGTCTATGAATTGCTTATTTGTGTTTCCAACACTAAAATTATTTCAAACTCAATGTTAGCAGCTTCACAAAAATACTAGGAATGACATTCCCACCTGCAAGAGTCAAGCTAAACCAGATGTTTTCGGAGCAGTACAATCTTGGACTTGGAATAGAGGCTACCTATCCAATTCTTGTGGTCTCTTCAGCAAAATCTGTCACACTGTAAGGAGAAGCCAAAATCCTTCTGTTCAGTGCTGTTAAAATATCCATAAAATAAAAAGTTCGTAAGTTCACCTCTGCATAAGTAGAGAATCAGGCTAATGAGATATGGTCATAGTGGTATGCAGCCTCTTCCCTGTGAGATGAGGGATCCTCCATCAGGCAGCCAGAGATGTCCAGGTGAACTACAGGAGGTCTCCAGGCCACCCTTAAACACTGAGGTAACACTGCCTATGTCATTCTTGACACATGTTCTTGACCTACAGACTGCTGCTTGTGAAGTGTCCATACTTCCCCAGTCAAGATGCTCCAGGGTTCTTCTCATTGTTCAACTGGAAAGTTTTTTTCCTAAGAGCTATGAAATTCATCAAACTCTGAGCAATCATTTAAAAATGTAGTTGCTTTGGCTTCAGGAGCCTTTTGGCTACAGTGCTGTCCTGTCTCATCCTGCAGGCAAGAAACCAGAGTGACAGATGAGAAATCCAGCTTCCAGTGATTTAACTGTCTGACTGTAGAGTTTGACCACTCAAAAAAGCCAATAGAAAAGAAAAAAATGAATGATCTATTTCTTTGGACCCTAAAAGTGAAGGTAAGAAGATACACTGAAACAATTCTATGATTCTAAGAACAGACATCTAATATTGAACTATTTAATGAAAAGACTCTTCATCCCAGGAAGAGTAAAGAGCAGAATACAACCAATTTCCTATCAAGGTTGAAGTTGGGAAGAAGTCATGACAATCTATTTTTTGCAGCGACACTTTTATTTGTATTAAACTGAGTTGTTCATTAAAAAAATAGAAATTGGTGATAATCCATGGCAGAAACTACTCACATTCTTTGCACACAGGAAGATGAATCCCCTGAGTACAGTTCTGATGAAAGCATCAGCCCTTGGCTGACACATTTCCTTACCCTCATTGTAGCAGGATTCACACCAACACCTTTTCAAGGCAGGGCAGGTGGGAGGGCATGCACAGTATCTTGTCTAACAGGCCATCTTCTGCTTTTTATGTAACCAGCTTGTGGTAAGAATGCCTTCATTCATCAAATGAGTACAGTGATGACTTTTTTCTGAACAAACTTTGGCTTGTGGTCTGCTCACAAGTTAATCGCATCTCCCATTGTGAGTCTTTCCTATTGTTTATTTGTGCTTCTTGACTGAACTTCTACATAGCTGCACAATATCAGGTTTTGTGTTGAAAATCTTTTTGTCCCTTTAACTGAAGCTTTGAACACCACAAGGCATTCAACCAATGTGCTACAACTTTGTCAGGTTTCAACACTCAGCTATGTCCCCAGAATTTGCATGCCAAGAAGCTGCAAAACAGTTCTGTTGGAAAACAACTGGCAGATGTCTGCAAGGTGAAGTGGCCAGTCTGTTTTTGTCACATATGGCCTCCCAGCACATCCCAGATTTGCACTTAATGGATACCAGACTCATCTTATACACCAAACCCCATCATTGCCCTTGCAAAAACCCTTCCTAAACATGTCAATGGCAAAGTTATTGCTTCATCGCATCCTGAGTGAGTCCAATGAGCTGAGGGAGGCCTCTTTCTTTGGGCCTGGAGGCTTTGATAGCTGGTCTGTTCTAGCTTACACCCAACAGAGCAATTTTAGGGCTGCCTATGCCCCTGGAAAGACCTGAGTTCTTTCTCCTGCCCCGTGTCCCAAGCTGCTGTCAGACATGACTGGTAACAAGACATTTCCTATCAGAAATCAGGTAAAAGGATTAAACTGGATCATTAGACATGGTGGCAGCCCCACCACTGGATGAGATTTCTCCAGGAAGCTGGGGCCACACTCCCTTGGCCACTTGCCGCCTGCACACCGACTCCTGCTGCCACCCACTATGGCCACTTCCTACCGCTCCACAGCAAACCACCAGCATCTAAATGGCACACTCGGCACCACATCTGTTAGCATTTAGCTGGAGTGTTGGCTGTCCTTCCTAATAATTCATCTCAAATAGTCTAAAGCAACAAGCAGGCGTCCATTCTCTCACTCTTTTTTTCCCCCATTGTGCCATTCAACAGTCTCCAAAGCTGCTACAGCCACAAAAATGTTAGAGTGGTTATTGGCCAGTGTCAAACTTACTTTGGAATGGTTGTCTTATATTGGGTAGACATATTATTTACCTTTCTTATCTAAGCTTAATAGAGTTAAACAAATCAGTGCTTCCTGCTGGGAGGCTGCTAAAACATGATTGAATGAGTAGTGTCATTAGAAAAGCACATGTGCCTGAGCTCTGATGGCTTCTAACAGCTAACCTCCCGTGCCCAGTGTTGCAACATTTTATCTCCAGATTCACTGTCAGTTTAAAACCACCTGATGTTACACAATAAAAATACCAGAAAAGTACATTTTAATGCACCTTCACACATTTTGGTACTTCTAATTCATGAGTTGCTATAGAATACATAGAGAAGCCTCAAAACCTCAGAGGATGAAAGTGGGAAAAAAAATATTTATTTATTTTTTTAACTCTCGAATGTTTTGAACTGAGTTTTTCTTAAAGTCAGCAAAAACTTCAGCCAAAGACAAGTGCACGGTGCATTAACGCAAAAGAGGTAACAGTAATAATCAAAATAGTATCTTTTTTCATGCTACGAAGACTGTGGAAAATTACAATATACAGTCTCACACTAAGAATTTTTTGCAGCTTTTTGCAGATGAAACTTCAGTTTCATCCTCCAAAAACCTGATCCCAAAGAGAGGGGTTGGAAAAGGCCAGAGATCAAAACTGTATTGACAGAAGGCTTGCCTTATCGGCCTGGACACAGCACGCTTGTCAGCCTGCTTTCTGAAATGCTCCTACTCCAGCTGATTTAATTCTTACATCGACCCACAAAGGCTGGGATGGCCCCTCGACTTAAGAGACATCTATTGTCTTCTGCCAAAGACCTTTGCCTTTAAAGAAACGAGCAGGGATTAGCTCAAGCAACACTCAAAACAAGGGTTAAAGTGCAAAGAAATAGCAAGAGTCATTAGAGAGCGGCCTCCTTGTCCACCCGGTGTCATTGCCTGCATGGTGTTCCCAAGGTCCCTGCGAGGCCAGCTACCTCCCGCTCGCCCACTCCCGACATTCGGCAGCTCCTGCAGCCCAAAGCTCCCGCGCCCTCCCACCGAGCGCGGCGGGCGGCTGCGCAGGGGCCGGCGGCCTCCCGAGCCACGGCAGCTGCGGAGCGAGCGCTGGCTCCCGAGCAGGAAGCTGGAAGCTTGGCTCACCTTCCCCGGCCCGAAGCATCCCTCTCTGTGGTAGGTAGCTGCCTGGCTGGCCAGAGAGGGAAGCTCTCTCAGAGCTCTCTCTCCCCGCAGACTGGGGTGACGGACCTGCACGGGCAGGCTGCCCACCTTTCCCCCGTCTCGGTGCAAAGAGGTGTGCTTCCCAGGCCAGCAAGGGGGGCATTCGCGGCCAGCAGAGACTGGTGAGCACCCTTCTCTGCTGCTAACCCTCTGCTGAGTTTAGGCTGGTGCATTCCACTGCACCTCTGGAGGCCTCGGTGGTGCCTTGCTAGAGAAAAAGACTTTCCCAGGTTCTCTCTGGTTAACAGTGTTCCAACTTTCCCAAGTCTTAACATCCATCATGGAGCTATCCACCAAAGCAGGGTTTGAAGGCATCCTTTCACCACTGGTATGGTCTACGCATCTCCCGTAGTAGCCTGCCTAGAAGTGCTTTGCACTGTGGCTCTGCACCAAGGATGAGAGATCTGTATCTGCACCTAAAGGAAGAACACTCAGGCTTTTTATGTGTAAAAGGAACTTTAGTCATGAAGACCACTATAGTATGTGCAAACCTAGAAACATCTTCCTTGAAAGACTATGTTTTTGTTTGACCAGTGTTGAACCTAGTATCTTTGCTGATGTTTTTATTTATTACTTGATAATCTGGCAGGGAATTGGTAAACCACTTGCAAAACTGATTAATCAAAAACACCAATCTTGTTCTGATTTGCAGCATGACAGAAAACAGCAGCTCAGTCCTGTGCTGTTCCCCAGTGAGTTACATCAGTATGTGCCAATGATGGAAAACATGGCCTTCCTGTAAAGCTACAATTAGGACTAGTTTCCATGGACGTAATCAGTTAAAAAAAGAAAGAAAGAAGAAAAAAAAGGAAAGGAAAGGGAAAGGAAAGGAAAGGAAAGGAAAGGGGAAAGGAAAAAGGAAAGGAAAGGAAAGGAAAGGAAAGGAAAGGAAAGGAAAGGAAAGGAAAGGAAAGGAAAGGAAAGGAAAGGAAGAAAGGGGAAATCATACTTCTAGATAATATGGATTAATGCATACAAAACTGTGCATAAGCCATGTAGTTATGCATGTCTACAGAAAAGTCTATCTGCTTACTCAAGCACAAAGACATCTAGTCACCTTCCCCAAACACCTTCTCATGACAGAAGTAATTTCCAGCGATTGCTGAAAGTTGAATAACCACTACATTCCCTGAGTTCACAGTGTCTCAGAGTGTTTCCTTCATTTCTGCTGCTTATTATTCTTTCTGTATGTTTCGCTTGCCTAAAAGTGAATGGAAATACCATCAACTAAACATGGGGTGACTCTCACACAATAGAAAGGTCAAATAAAAGTAAAAGTCTTCTGACAAAGGAAATATTTATTTGGGTGAACAAGCACATTCACAAATGTGCGCACATGTGCACACACATGCAAGGATGTGCACACTTATGCTAACTCCTGCAGGACTCTTTCTCCAGAAAGGATGCTAAGAGTGCACACGAGGCAGGCCAGTACTTAGAAACGTAGAATCATAGAATCATGAAGATCATCAAGTCATCAAGACCATCAAGTCCAACCATCTACTAAATACTATCAGGAAAACTAAGCTATGTCCTGAAATGTCACATCTAGACATTTTTTGAACACCTCCAAGGATGGTGACTCCACCACCTCTCAAGGCAGCCTGTTCCAATTCCTCACCACTCTCAGTAAAAAAAATGTTTCTTAATATCCAACATAAACCTTCCCTGGAACGACTTAAGCCTATTTTCTCTTGTCCTATCAGTAGACACCTGAGAGAAGAGACCAACACCCACCTCACTACTTCCTTTCAGATAGTTATAGAGAGCAATAAGGTCTCCCCTCAGCCTCCTCTTCTTTAGACTAAACAATCCCAGGTCCCTCAGCTACTACTTATAAGACATTTTCTCCCAAGCCTTCACCAGCTTCGTTGCCCTTCTCTAGACAATCTCCAGCACCTCAATGTCTTTTTTATACTGCAGTGCCCAAAACTGAACACAATACTCAATCTGCAGCCTCAGCAGTGCCAAGTACAGGGGCATAATCACTTCCCTTCTCCTGCTGGACACACTGTTTCTGATACAGGCCAGGATGGTGTTGGCTTTCTTGGCCACCTGGGCACATTGCTGGCTCATGTTCAGCTGGCTGTCCACCAGCACCCCCAGGTCCTTTTCTGCCATGCAGCTTTCCAGCCACTTCTCCCCAAGCCTGTAGCATTGTCTAGGGTTGTTGTGCCCCACGTGCAAGACCTGGCACTTGGCCTTGTTAGACCTCATAGTGTTGACCTCAGCCCATCAATCCAACCTGTCCAGATCACTCTACAGAGCCTTCCTACCCTCTAGTAGAACCTTCCTACCCTCTTGCTGAAGGTGCACTCAATCCCCTCATCCAGACCATCAACAGAGATATTAAGACTGTCCCAAAAACTGAGCCTTGGGGGACACTGCTAGTGACTGTCCAACAACTGGATTTTGCTGTGTTTACCACAACTTTCTTGGCTTGGACATCCAGCCAGTTTTTAACCCAGCAAAGAGCACACTTGTCTATGCCCTGAGCCACCAGCTTCTCTAGGAGAATGCTCTGGGAGATGGTGCCAAAGGCTTATCCAGGTAGATAACATCAGCAGCCTTTCCCTCATCCACTAGGTGGGTCATGTGGTCACAGAAGGAAATCACATTCATTAAGCAGAACCTGCCTTTCCAGAGACCATGCTGGCTGGGCCTGATCTTCTGGTTGTCATCAATGTGCTTCCACTGCCAGTGAAAGTATCTGTCACTATGCACATCTACAGTTCCCCACTTGTTCAATAATATACTTAAACATGCAAACAGATAATGTTTGTAATATTTTTATATGGTCTGCATAGAGACAATGGAAAAAATAAGAAGGTAAAGTAAGGCACCCGGGTAGGGAACAAATCATGATAGGGAACAATCATCATTGCCCAAATGTTTTATTCATTGAACAATACATTGCTGTCTAAGAAATTAATGTCTTACTCCACCTTTCTCTCCTTTAATGCTAGGAAGAAACTTTGTGTAAATAGGAATTCTCAGGGACTGACAAATACTTATTTGCTGGTACTTGCTTTTGCAGGTGGTTGTCCCATCACCTATATAGATGAGAAGCCTATTGTTGACAATGTGGCAGATGGCTACATTTCAAGTTCTTCTGTCTTCAACATTCCCACAAAGGCTATATTAGGCCACCCACACACCATTAGAAGTGGTAAGTAATCTAGTTAAACAGAAATGCACAGTATTCAAGACTTTTTGGAAAAAAGAAGCAGTTCAGTTAAGAAACTCTAGCTGTCCCATCCTATCTTTATTTCAGAAGCTTTTTTTTTTTCATCATGCATTTCTGGAGATTTTCATTCTTAATTGTTACCAGTCCCATGTTTTATATTCAGATGTACCAATATATCACACTGAAAAAGGGAATAGCAAACCCAGCAGAGGTAAAATATTATGAAAAAGAAGAAAAGAGACCTGGACAACAGGACACAGACCGGGTCTGGTGGCTGTGAGACATTCAACTCAGACACAGTTGTATCTGGATTCAACTGCCAAGTCTGCCACAGTGTCTTTAAGTGACCTTGGAGGACACTGTTAAAGCCTTGAATCAAGATCATAAATATAACAAGGCTAGGCCAACAGAGATCTTAATCTCATTGTGCCTTTACTCCCAACAGCCAAAGCAAAGACATTCTAGACCTGGGTGAAAAGCAATTTTCAGCTGAACACCTGTCAGTTAATGCTTCTTCAACACAAGACAAGCAGTTCAATGATGCATATCAGTTTCTGTCAGAAAACATTGAAATTCTTCAAAAACAACACAAGATTTTTTCTTTTTCAGTCTTTATCTTGCCACTTCTTATTCTGCTATGTTTTGTTTTGAAATGCTGTAAAATGAGGGAAAAGAACACTGCTTCAATTTTGACAAAACAAAGTATTAGGATAATTAAAGCAAAAGCAACGTTAAATTTGAAAATATTTGCTTTCATACAAGAACAAGAAGAAAAAATCATATTAGAATCCTTCATGTGATAGAAATATGATTTCCTATCATGTTCTCAGATACTGCTTTTCCTGGCAATCTTTTTCATCCATTTTAGATATATCCTGGGGCAGGAACTCCCTTCTACTCTCCACTTTCACATTCACTTTTTATCTTCCCAGTATCTTTCTTCCTTTGTAGTAAAACTTGACTGGTTGGACAAAAAGGCCACAGTAAAACTAGGATTCAGTTAATTGTCTGGCTTTTAATGCCATTTGTTTTTTTTCTGGGTATTCAATGCACACAACAATCAGTTCTGGGTTCAGCTACCAGCACCAAGAGTAGGAGCTCTAGCAGTGAGGCTTTCTGAAGCATTTTCTTTTTATTGCTGTCCAGTGGGATCACTGCGGTCATCTCCTTAACCTATTAGTTACCTATTTCCATGAGATTCATTGTTCGAAGATCTGGAATTGACAGTGACAGCAATGATACCAAACAGCCCCTTAAAGGAAGTGCTGTTTCATTTGACTTATGAATCATTTCACTCTTCACCAGGCAAGCACCAAGGGCATCATGGAGAGCAGAAGCATGGGCTGTCAACACTGGTCACTTCCCATGAGTGGCCCTGAGGGACAAAAGGGCACACTGCAGCCATATCCAGAGCTGCTGAAGGAGTTTTCTTGAGTACCTTTGTGGTATCCTCCATTGCAGTGGGCAGGCTTTTAATAATGAGCAATGATAGTTTACATGTCATCTCCACACACAAAAGACTGCCAGGAGTAAGCAGCATTAACAATGGTAAGGAAAAGACCAGGTAAATAACAATTCCATTACTCTCTTGATGTTTACTTGGAAATAAGGAGATAAAAAATATGAAGCACACAAGTATTTTGTTTCTTTCACCCTACCTCCAAACAGCAATGTTTGTTCTGCGTGGAGTGTCAGAGCACAAAGACAGTCCCTCATCTTGGTTGACATCCAAAAGAAATTGCATGCCATTCTGTCCATCCACAACAAGTCAAGTGAATGGAGGACAGGTCTGTTCTGTAACTCACTCTCCTTTTTGCATCACATGCATCACAGTATTTAACCTGTGAGAATGGCTCAGACCAAGGATTTCCTACTGGTGCAACTTTGTTCCTGGACACAGGTCTAGGTTGATGACTGTCAGTCCAGACAGTAAGGGAAAGAGCAAATGTACCTTTCTTGTCTTGCTTTATGAGGCTTTAACAATATGCCACACAATGACAAACAGCTTTTCACTGACAGATCTGCAGCAAGAACAATTTGGAGGTCAAATTTTATCCTCAAAGCAGAAGGTAAAGCTGGTACATGTCCCTGCTCAGCTACATCATAGCCCACAGAGGACAGATAACTTCAATCTCATCACCACTTCACTGGAGTGACAATTTAAGTATCAAAAGTATGTCAGATACAGGCACAAGCACACTCTGTCCACACACTGAACTAGACAGAAACAAGCCAGAAGCAGAAGTCATGTAACTGTAGTTAGCATGTTGCTGTGTCTGTGACAATAAACACCCTGCAGGGACAGGCTAGCTTGTGTCCCTGTCCTGAGGACAAAACAGAGAAAAATTATCTTCCTGCAAAAGACCTTATCTATATACCTTCAGGAAGCGAGGCTGAGACATCTTTAGATCCTTCTGGGTGCTGTAACTGGTGCTCAACTCCTGTGTCACAGTGCTTAACCTCTTTTACAACCCAGCTGAGCGGAGGGACACAGTGAAAGCAGCTCCCTTATGATGTCTCATGACATTCAT
>JANIJG010005443.1:0-14475 GCA_024611175.1 Megaceryle torquata
AAAGGCTGCACCTGCAGGGAGGAGCGGACAGGGCAGGTGACCCCAAACTGACCAACGAGGTATTCCAGCCCATATACATCATGTTTGGCATAAAGCTGAGAGATCTGGAGAGTCTGTGGCTCTTCTCCCCTCTTGGACCACTTTGTCAGCTTTGCTTGGCTTGGCTCAGGTCCTCTTTCAGTTCCTTCCTCAGAGGAGGAGGACTCTGTCCATTCTGCCTTTGATCCCAATCTGTGTGCGTTCCTGAATCCGGTACCAGAATCCAGCTCCTGAACACAGCTCCCATCTGCTGCAGGGTCCAGTCTGGGACTCCCCCGCTCCCTGCTCCACAGCATCACTGGTGACGGCGATAATCAGGGGGGTTGGGTTTGATACTGGTTTTCTATATATTTGTATATATTCCATTTTTATTATTATTATTTTCATTGTCATTAAAGCTGTTCTAGTTTCCTTTTCTAATCACTGAGTCTCTCTCCCTTATTCCCTTTCTCTTCCCCTTTGGGGAGGGAAGAGGGTTACCAGAGCTCTGTTATAGATCTAAGGGGCCACCCTCACTCTAAACCATGACACCGACTTTTTCTGATCTGTTCTACAACCAAGACTCAGTCATTGAGAAATGTCATTCTGATCATATTCTGGTAGAAATTAGGCTGTGTGAATCTTGACTAAATTTCTCAAAAGGAGAGGAAAAGAAAAGAATGATATAACAATCTCTCATTGCTTCAGCATTAGTTTTGCAAATTAATAGGATCCAAAAGAACTTTAATGTTTGTTAGTCCTATTAAAAAAAGAAATGAAATGCACACTGGATTTCATCCCATTGGTGCTCTAACAACAAGAAGAAATGGTGAGAGGAGACATACCTGGCTCCAAGCAGTCCAGCCAGATAAACCAGGGAGTCTCTCTCTGTGCCAGTGAACTGGCTAAAAGAGAGAACACAATCTTCCAGAGGGGTAACTCCTTCCATTACTGGGACGGGTGTGAAAAGGGGATTGGACTGGGGATCTAAAAGCAGCTGCTGTTCCACACATGTTATCTTAAAGAAGTGGAAAGAGATAAAAAAGCAAATCAAGCCAAAGAGCAATGAAGCCAACAACATTTCAGCAATTGTACAAGAGCATTTATGAGCTCAACAACAAGCAATCCTGCTTCCATCATTGTATCAGAGACAAATTATTTCCCATTCAATCAGACGAAATCTTTTCTAGAAAATTTGAACTTTGTCAGGTTTGACACACTGTGGCAGAACTTTTCAGTTACCACTCTTCCAACCCTGGTGGCACACTTAAAGTAGCTCAAGTCATGGTCTGTAGAGATTTACCTGATAGAAAGTTTCCTAGCACTGAAAAATACCAATACAGGTTAGTCTACACTGTGTGCCCGCTCTTGTCAAATATGGCTAATATTTTTTGTCTCTGAGCTATAAAGGTGACTTCCTCTTCTGCCACAAGTTAAAAAGCTGTAAGAAGTGTGAAACAAGAAGCAGTAAGCACACAGACATCAAATGAAATCATTATTACATGACTACGTCCTGTTACAATTCATTATTTAGAGAGAATGCTGTCAGACTCCCATATTACAGGCCTTTGAGTCATGATAGAGAAGTCCTATTTATCAAGCCTGTAGAAAATTAAGTGAAACAGTTAAAAGACACCTTACAGCTGCAGAGGCTTTAAAGCAGGCTTTCCTTTAGTTCACTTCAAATGAAATGGCAAATCTCTCAGCATCTTACTTACATTTAAGCCACCACTAACTCTGCATCCTGACAGGATATATTTCTAATACAAATACCTGTTAACTCACAGAGCTGAAAGCTTAACTCCCTTACCAGCCATGTGTTTGTGACAACATCACCAACAGTCTGCTTCACCGTGCACCCCAACAAAGGTACCACAGCATAGTCTGCAATGGTTCTGCTTTGCAGCGGCAGAACTTTCCCAGCATTCTCCTTGATAATATCGGCAATGCAGGACTCATCCTCTTCACCAAAACCCAGCAGAAGAAATGTCTTTCTGACAAACAAGCCTCCTTCAACCAGCACGGAAGATTGTCCCAAGGAAACATCACAGGTGGAAGACGGATTCTCTCCTTGAGCAGTCAAATGAGTAACATCATCAAAGGTTCTGGTTGTTAGCATTTCAACTTCATCTAAAAGGGAAAAAAAAAAACAACAAACAAATAAACCCAAGCAAAAAGCAACACACAAAACCAAAACCAAACCAAACCAAACCAAAAGACACAACCTTACTAGTTGCTCAACAAGAACAACAAGGACAATTCAAAATAATTCCAGGAAGAAATTACAGTATCCCACTATTTTCAGGCAGGTTTTAGTTTAAAAACTGCTCCAACTAGCCCTGCTTAAATTTGATTTCTAAGACACAATATAGAAGGTAACATAGTAGATGTGGCTAGCTTTTTAATAGGCAAAAGCTGCAAAAAGCTAATTCCAAGCAGTTAAGCTTTCTATGGTATGCTGAGCCTAGAACGTACCTGATGTAGAATCATTATTTACATACTGAGAGAGAAGGTAATCTTCAGCAGCTTCCTGAGGCTTTGCAATGCTCATAGCTTCTTTCTTCAAGAGATTGTTATCTTTGGGAAGAACTGACTTCATTCCAGGTCGCTCCAAAACTGGGTTCTCTAACAGCTGGTAGTTTAGAGGGATATATTGTTCCACAGGATGTAGATAACCTTTACTAAATGACTCCAACAACCATTTTCCTGTCACTACATGAGGCCTATAAAATAAAGCGTTATACAAACACGTAAGAGCAGGTTTCAGAACGGTGATTCTTCTTTCCCACTCTGCATATGTATATACACACACCTGAAGTCTAACTCCCAATAGTAAGCATGCTGTGAACACTCTATAAACCTTAAGATTTTTTTAAAATTCTATCAGTCTGAGAACAGAGAATTTCACACTTATTTTCTATAATTTAAATGATATCTGCCACTGCTGGGTTTCCAAATCCCTCCTCCTCAATACAGTAACAAATACATGTTAACATCTCTTTTCACCAATAAGAATACTTGTTCTTCTATTCACTGAAGTGACTCATGGCTATCCAAACAATTACGTTTTTCAAGAGCACATACTTGGGAATACTAGCTGGCAGTCTTCTCATTTAAATCAAGAACTGTTTAGGATTTTCAAATCAATACATGTTTTCCTGTTCACAAGGTTGTGGGAGAAAGAAAACAAGGCAGAAGTAGACCGTAAGCAATACAGTTCTTATAACCTGTGAGCTATCTTGTCCAAAAAGTGTTTCAGCTCATCATTATTTTCCCCCAAAATGACATGAGTAACATCTTCATTAAGTTGATTAAATCGAACACCTCCACCAGAATTAATAAGCCTTCTCATCTTGTCTAACTTCCTGCCACTGAAGCCACACAGATAGATCTACAAATAAAACAGAGCAACAAAAAAAGGCTTTTAAAGGGGGGGAGGGGAAGTAAAAACTAATTTAAAAATTCAAGTAGGATATTTTGGTATAATTTGTTTTAACTGCTGTAGAACATAGAAAGTAGTGGTGCAGCTTCTGAGAAGCAGCAAGAACAGTTAAGCATTTAAAATGGGATTAAATTTATTTTTGCAGATTAATCTAGCAAAAATGTCAATATTTACTAATGGAATGAACCCCCAGCCAAAGTCATACAACCGAAAAAAACCCCAAACAACAAACAAAACCTCCACCCCAAACCACACACCTGTTCTAGAACCCATTCATCAGTGTTTCAATATATATGTTTATAAATATAGAACTTTATACTACATACTTAATAGTTATACACACATATACGTGTAGACACACAAACAAGCTACCACGTATGTACACAAAATATATCTGGCATTTGCTGCTGACCGTAGAAACAACGGCTCACTCAAGCAGCAAGTGCCAGTGCTTCAACCTAGCTGCTTCCCTGAGGTTAAGATTGAACATTTCAAAGTGTACATTGCTAAACATACTCGACACCCATCTAACAAATCTTCAGGCACTTGAAAAGAACTTATATCCAAGTTTTCCAGCTCATCAGGAGGAGGATCCAGCCTGCTGCTCGTAGAAGAACTACATGTGGTTTCATTAACACCACTCAAGCTGATATTGGAAATGTGGCTGACGTCCGAAAGGGTATGATCTTGAAATAAAATTAAAGAAGGATACCATTAGTTTTGGCTCATCTCTCTCCACTGCTTCACTAGACAAAATACAGAATAGCCACATACAATTTTGTTGTGCTTGAAGGAAGTGTAAACTCTGAAGAATAAAAAAACACAAACCAAAACTAAGGAAGTATAACATTGGTTATACCACAGGTTTTATTTACACACCAATTGAGTATGGTCTTACTAGCAATGGTGCTTAGGCACCTCCTGCTCCTTCCCAAACAGATGTCATCTGTGAGATGACACCTCAGACGAGACCTGCTTCCAAACCTTTTATTCCAGTTTTGTGGCCACCTGTTAGAAATACTTTTAAAAATAGACAGGCCTCTCTGTACTATCAACATGAAGCTTAGTAATTTCAGAGAGTTCTATGCAGTTTCCATTATACATAACTTGAATTCCCAGTGCTCTGTGGTAGTGCTAACCCAAAGCTCCTGTTTAGCCAGCTCCTGACATATTCGTCAGGAACGGGTGTGCTGTATTACCATCCAAGATCATGTTTTGTATATAGTTGTATATCCTTCTTCCCTTAATATTTCTTCTTCTGTTTTTTGGGTTGCTTTTTTTTTTTTTTAGTCCTGTTACTCATTACATTTGTTATAGTCTTAACTTCCAGTCTCAGGTGAGGCATTTTTCTTTTTCCTTATTCCACTTTTTATCCTTCCCTGGGAGGGAGGAGGGGACTAATAGAGAGAAGTCCTGCTCTGTGGTTCATGCAGCCTTGCCCTGAGCCTTAAACAGAGACAAGGTGTTTGGAAAAACACATTTAAGTGACTGTGTCTTTCATGCAAGTGTGTCTGTCTACAAACTGCTTTAACTTTAATAAGTACAGAGCAAATAAAAAGAAATATATGAAGGAAAAAAATAGAAAAAACAAACCCCACCCACAACAAAAACAACACAGCATTTGTTTTCCCTCCTAAGACTGCTGTAAGATTAAATTCTTAACAGATATTTGTTCTAATTACACATGCAGGAACAGTTATGCTTTAGGACTTAAAGATACACATCACTGCTTCTTAAACGCACAATCACACACCTACTTTGGGTTTACTTTTTAAGCAGTTATTCACATGTTTTAAGTCTGAACATTAGACTATCCACTGTGTATAAAAGTAATCTCTTGTGTTTTAAGCATAATCAGAATCGGAATCCAAACTGTTACCCAAACTGTTAAATCAGCACTGCAAAAGCAAGCAGCACCCTACTAATTTGAAACAGTTTCTCCTCCTTACTACCAACATTTCCTACCTTAAACATACTTTAAAAGGCCTACTTACCATTGGTCTTGCTGGCGTGATTCATAGGTGTTGATGTACTGGGCTTATTCGTCTGTTCTGCTCCAGCCTCTATTTTATAGATGGTCTCATCCTGGCAGTAGCCTTTCTCAATGCTGTCAGAAAACCACTGTACAGACACACAGTGCACATTCCATTTTTTGGCACATTCATACTTCTGACCTTTCAAACATAAATAAAATAAAAACTGCAAGTCACTAAAAGGCTAATACTTCAAACAGTGATCACAGAAAGATGACTGTACACTAAGAAAATTTTAAAACTCAAATAGCTGATTTTGAAGTTGTGTTATTCTGGACTCCTCCTTCTGATAAGCTGCTTATTTATTATGAGAAAAAAAAAAAAATCTCATTGATGGCCAGCTGGCCAGCTTATAGGCACAGTATGACAGGGCGCTAAAAAAAAAAACAACAAACCAACTAACCAACAATCAAACAACCAAAACCAAACAACCACAACAACCAAAAAAATTACCCCAAAACCCAAAAAAAACCATGCTTTAAAGATTTCAAAGAACAGGGAGAAAAAATTTTTAAAAAGTTTAAGTAGTCCCAGGATATTACCTCGTAAGGAATGGCAGGGAAATTGGGAAAAAAAAGAAAACTCTTCCTATTCTTCTCATAATGAAACTACAATCCTTTTATCTTCCCAAGAGGAAAGAAAGCGAGCTTTCATTTTATCTTAGCATGGAATTCAGATGGGATAAAGAATAGACAAGTTAAAACACTGAAGTCCACAATTCAATTTCAATAAAAATATAAATTAAGTCCTACCCATCTCTCCCCAAAAAACCTTTGTTTATTCTTCCATCCCCTCTAGGCTTTTTTTAATCTTCCCTTAACCACCTGGGTCTCTTTTTCTTTTTTGTTCTCTTTCTCAAGCCTCTAGAACAAAGTAAGGGTGCCCTGTATTACTCTTCCCATCAACAGGGATTCCCCAAAACAAAGCAGTAAGAGCAACACTGCAGCAAAGACAGTTCAAACTCTTATGCTTATGCATATTCACAGTACTTCAAGAAGTGAAAACAGTATTTACTCTGCAAGTTTTACCTTTTGGCTCCTGAACTATGAGATGAGTGCACTCATTTATCTTGAGCTGCCCCGTGTATTGCCCGCCATGCTCAGCAGTGAGGCGCTGGACTTCTTTCCTGTCTGAACTGCTTAAGCCAGTCACACAAATAGTACAGCCAAGGAACACAGGACAAATGTAGTCTGCCATGTTAACATCAGTGTATCTCAGCATGCTAAAGGAACAAGAAAAAAAAAAAAAAAGGAATAAAATATTTTTTTTATATCAAGAAGAATCAAAATCCTGAAAAAGTCATCTATATCACCAAAAGAATTACCAGTCCTCAAAACAAAATCAGTTGGTATTTTATACCTTTGCTGAGACTTGTCCCACAGTGTCTTAACCCAAGAGGGAAGCAAAATAGGTTTCTTCAGAGAAGCAGCTACCAAGTATTTCTTGCTACCAACTTCTCCAGCTATAAGATGAGTTACTGACACATTGAGGTCTCTGTACACACGTCCACCCATCATCTGCACATACTGATGAACTTCTTCCTGGGTGGGGGGAAAAAAAAAAAAATATTATCACACACACACACAAAAAAAAGAACCTACATCACACTTATGTTCACCTTAAAAAGGCAAAATCATGGATTTCTATTTTCCATGGTTTCTCTGAAAAAAACCATACAAAGTGGTATATATGGAAGCCATAAACCCCATCAAATATATTTTCCATTTTATTTGCACTTATGATAAGCTGAACATAATATGTACCCTTAATAAAAATACTACAATCATACTGTATGAGGAAAATTTTACAGAGGGTTGACATTTTAGGTAGTAGAAATTTGAAAGAGATATCAGAATAAATAAAAAGTAAACTTCTAGGATTAACTATTTGAACCACAGCTAACTGGGTAATCTTTATGATGTAGTTTTGAGTAAACAAAAGCAGAGCACGTTTGTAGCATTATAACCACAAGCTAGGAAGATAAGTGATCCATATAATAAGTTAATAAAAATCCCCAGAACATACATTTACTCCCATATTAATATAGCTGAAATCTTACATGACTCTGTATGTATGTGCTTATGTAATATATACATGTGCATATGTAGATCACTATATACACTACAAGCTATAGAGGGCTTGATATATCCAGACACAAGTACAGTCAGACTTAATATATAGCACAACTGCTGCCTTAGTCATGAGCCACCTGAAGCAAACATCAACAACCAGCTGAACAACCCTTCATTTTTTTTTTCCCCCCTCCATGCATTACCCTGACATCTTTTTCAAGGCTGGTACAGGATACGGTGACATCTGCCATGGTCATGTTGTACACAGGATGCTCAGCTCTTGGGACGCAGCGCTGGGACTGCATACAGTACAGGACTACCTGCGGTCCAACAATCCTACAGCTGAGCTGCAATATAGTAACAGGGAGAAAAAAAAAAAAGGTAAGAAAAGAAAAAAAAAAAAAAAATTAGCAGAAGGTAGCCCAGCGTAAGGAAGGCTTTCTCCGTCTCTGAATCCTGAAGCAGGCGGGGCCCTTGGTCTGTCCTCAGCTTCAGCATGTCCAGGTAATGGACAGTTTTGTTTTTATTTTCAGCTGCAGATTTTCAATACAGTCCTTGTCGGTTGAAGCAGCACATGCTATAGTTAACATGCCAGAGAATTCCAGCCTACCTTTGTCTGCTGGACAATCTGCAGATCAAACAAAGCCAGTTTACATGTTACTCAGGAAGTAAAAAACTGCGAGAGCCAGGTGAGCAACTCCATCAGAGTCGGAATGGATCAAACTATTTATTTTGCCACATAATTAGAAATAACCTTTAGGCTTTGCTATTTATCTTCCTCCCTAAATCGAGGACGCAGTGAAGTTTTAAAGATTTTGTTCTGAATACTTCATACTGCTACATTCAGTGCCACACACAGTGTACATATGGACATGAGTGAGCGCTTCTAGAAAAGAATAAAGCTAGCAGTAAGGTGACATATAGCATACCTTTTTGAGATGATTGAAAACGATGCCTCTAAAAGGATCACAAATATAAAGCGATTTATCATTTTCTTTTATATTAAGTGCTGTTTCTTCTTCAAGGATCTGGAGATGTTCTTCTGACTGAAATTCTTTTATAGACTGCAGAAAAACAGCACATACAACAACACTGAACTAACATCACAAATAGCTAATCCTGTGGAAACAGTACAAGTGTACCTATGTGAAACAGCTCACAACAAAGCAGACAACTGACAGAAGAAAGGACTGAAATACTTCATGGGTGTCCCCGTCATTCCCTCGAGTCTTCACAACACTTGGAATTCAAACATTCATCAAACTTACAGGATCTGATCCTCACAAAGTGCCATTAGCTCCCACTAGCCTCCCAAGATGGAAAACAATCCACAGTGCCCTTCCTAAGTCTGCTTAGTGCACAGATGGGTGACCAGCACCCAGATCTCCCAAGCTACATATGACTTCACTAATGTTAAGGGTGGGATTCAATAAGATCAGGTCTTTCCCAAGCTAAATGACTCTGTGTCAGTAAGTTTTGAAATATTTATTTCCTGTTCCAGAAGTAATCTCTTCCAAAAAACTGTTGTTGTACAAACTTCATTGAACACCTCTAGTGCAGAAATAGTTTTATTTCCAGATACATACATATAAGCTACATCTAAGTCAACCACAGAAATAACTGTTAGATAATTCAGCAAGCCCAGAGAATGGCGATCAAACCTACTTACCTCCAGAGCTTTAAAAAAATACTCCGAGTTCCCAGAAGACTTTATAAATTTCACAAAAGACGGCTCCTTACCACCTTTCATCCTTTAACTGAGAAGCAAAACCCAGTGAGAGTCCCGTCATTCTCGGCGCAGCCCGGAACCGCGCACGGTCGGGTCGGGCCGCCCCGCCCACCTCCCGCAGCTGCCGAGCCCCTCTCGCCCCTGTCCCACTCCCGCCGGCCCCCGGGCCTGCCCCACACCGCCCACTTCCGCCGGAGGGGAGCAGGGTAGGCCGGGCCCATGAGGAGGCCCCTTTCCCCACAGGGTCCCTCCTCATGTCGGAGCCCTGCGGCCGCTGGACGCGCCCACCTCGGAGCTCCCGCGCGCCCACTGGCCCCTGCTCAGCGCTGCCGGTTTAACCAAGCAACCCATCGGCGGGATGAGGACGGGGCCCTGATCCGAGTCCCTCACCTACCAACCAAAACCTCCGCAGCCGGCGGGAAACCGGCGCCACCTGCAGCGCGCATGCGCGGGCAGGGGCGGGCGGGGGCGGGGCCTACAGTGGGCGGGGCTGGAGGCTGGCACGTGCCGCCGGGAATGAGGGCGGGTCCCCGTCGCTATACGACCGGCCGTGTGTGCGCGCTCGCGGTCTGCTACGGCGCGGCCGCCCCTTTCGCGCTTGGTCTGAGCTCACTCCGCCGCTCGCGTGTCCCTCAGAAGGCGGGAAGGGGCTGTGGTGTGTGGTGACCTGAGGTAACACGAGGTGACCTGTGGTGATCTGAGATGACACGAGGTGACTTGTGGCGGCCTGAGGTGGCCTGCGGCGATCTGTAACAGGCAGGTGTGTCCGGCCACCTCCTCCCGCTGGTGTATCCCCGTGGCCTGTCGCACCCGCTCACTTCTCAGCGCAGTCTCCTCAGCTCCATCCCCTGCTGTTGGCGGCGCTGGAGCCAAGAAGACGACAGTGAGGTGCCCAGGCGAGCCTTAGCGAACGGTGAGCTGGAGGAGATTCCTCTCCGGTCTGGGAATTGCTGCCATAGTAGGTGCCCAGAAAAGCCACTTCCCTGGTCCCGGCATCCCCCGCATGTGACACCTGCTCTCCTCAAAACCCCAAAGAGTATTGAGGGCGCTCACTTGGAATAGGCGTGGGGTGCTGGTGCTGCCGACTGCCTCCTCTGGAGAGATTCCAAACCCTGCTGGAGAGCGAGATCCTGGGCACCCTGCTTTGAGTGACCTTGATGGAGCAGGGAGGTTGGACCAGGTGGTCTCCAGAGGTGCCTTCCAACCCCTCCCCTGCTGGAATTCTGTGACCATCACAGCTAACCAGGGTCTGGGAGAGGCTGGAAGAGCAAGTATCCAATTTCCATCCAAGTTTCAATCCTTTCAGTCTTTCCAAAGGAAGGACAGAAGGGAATGTATTTTTATTCTTGTAACTTCCAGGCTATGTGCAAGAATGTCAAATGCACTCTGCCAGAGCAGGTGGCTGGAATGGGGACAACATGAGTGCACGCAAAACCTGTGCAGGAACACAAATACCCCTCACTTCTCCCATATCACACTGGTTAATCATTAAAAGGTGACTGTGCCCACTCATCCAATGGACCTTAATTCTTAGTTGTCATGAGTGTTTTCTAAGGCTTGCTGCTGTTTGCATGATATTGGTGCTGCCTATAAAGGAGATAGTAATTTTGATAGAAGATCCTTTTAGGAAAAGAAATGCTTCAAAAGAGGAAAGCACCAAATTCATTGCTGATGTAGTGAGTTTGGTGCTGTGAAACTTTACGGTGCGGGCACATGATGGCACCATAACCTTAAGAACTGAAGGGAAGCGTCCGCACAAGTCTACTGTAATTGTTACATGTTGGCTTTTCCATCATTAGGGCAATCCTAAACACACTAGAGATTCTTTTGTATGTATATTTATTTTAAAAACATTTAATCTTCTAGGTTCTCAGTGAATTGTGTGAGATAGTGCTTTTCCCTTCTGCAAAAATAAACAAAACCAAATGTAATGACAACCAAAGTAGCATATTTATTATTAGATTATTAGTGACAAGCAGTTAAGAATACTGGAGCTATCTTTACGGTCCTGTGTTATTTGATGATGATGGTTCTTGATGCACTTATGAAACCCTGAACTTTTCCTGCCTGCTCTTTCAGCATCATAGCAACCTGTTAAGAAAAGGAATTCTCTTCCATTCTTCTGGGCTATTCTAAAAAAAAAAAAAAAATGGAGAGGCAGGGGGGGAAAGGAACAAGAGGTCTAACACAAAAAAGTTAACCAACTTTAACGGATCGCATAATATAAAACATTATTGCAATCTACTGGCAGAGTCCTTAAGTGAATGCACCAGCAGTGCTATCAAAGACCATGTTTTCTATTATCTCCTCTATCATTGATCACAGTTCACTACAGCAGCTGAAATCTGGCTTGTTCTCATTCGCTGAAGCATGGGCCTTTCTTGGTGAAGTGATAGGAACTCTCGATAAGCTGCTGATCCATTGGGACACCAGTATCTTAAGTTCCACCTCTTCCCTTTGGAAGCTACATGGCTCTTGCAAGATCTGTGCTGTAGAAGAGAACACTGCAAGGGGTTGAGGCTGCTTTTTGGCATGCCTCTCAAAAAGCCCATCAGCGTGCTCGTGCACGTTTGGTTGTCATACTTTGGTCCTGCAGGAGATATGCCCTGCCTGGCATCAAAGCCCTCAAGAGAAGGTAACTTCATAAAAGCAAGATGTCTTAAGGACCAAATGAAAGTTCTTGTCAAGAACGGAACAAAATATAAAAATATTTTCATAAAGGTCTTCTAGAAGGAAGAAAAAAAGCCAGCCTACCTAGAAGTTGTTGCATGTAACTTCCTAGCTCTTTAAAAGTGAATGCTTTTTTTTCTTTTTTAATCATTTTCTGCTTATACTGATAGAGTTACCTGCTTTAAAAGGGTATGCAAAGTCCAGAAATTAACTGATGCACAGGGTCTTAAAAAACAGTATGCAGCTGAAAATATTGAAGATGAGGTGTAATAAACTTTTGCTATGCTTCCCACGTGGATGTAGTCCAAAAGCGGTGCTTAATATGACAAACCCAAATAACTTAAAACAAGTGGTTTGATAAGCAAGGATTTCCCTATTTCACTTCCTGCTTTCCTGTACACTTGGCAATGTAAAATCTCTCTGTGGCTGTTTGAAGCATTTGCTTCTTTGAAAATATTCTTTTGAAGGCTATCTAGAGGAGCAAGGAAACAGAAATTGCCCTGCTGGTTAAGAACAGCAATCAAAATACTCACTTTTCATTTCCTATTGCCAGAGTTGTCCAAACCTGTGTATCTCAGGGGCAATACAAGAAATGCTAGAAAGGACAACTTGGCCTAAATTCATTAAGAGTGTGAATACAGTATAATCTTAAGCATCTGAGTATGCTCATATTTATTTCATCTTTTCTATGTGTTCAAGTGCTTTGCAGGATCTGAGGTCTAAGGGGAAGCCTAGTCATATTTGACTACCAGTCTTACTAATTATGGAAGCTTTTGCTCTCTGTAAAACTTGTAAATAGCAGAAGAAAACATTGTCATAGCCCTCAAATGATACCTGCTTCTAAAACAAAAACAAGAAATGTTCTATGCCCTTGACTCTGTAGAACAGTGAGTATTTTTACTTATTCCTATGTTTTGATCACTTAAATGTCTATAGAGTGTGCTTACCTCTAAAAACATCTGGGTCAACCCTGAATGTTCATAATCATTTTCACACCTCTAATGCTGTTGAGGTTTCACAGCCATTACAACTGCATTCATTTCATATTTTGAAGTTTTTCTCCTATGTAGGCTAGAAAAAAGGTCAAGCAAAATCTCTGCACTAAAAATCTAAAATCCTATTGACTCATTGTCCACATTTGATCTAATCTGGGTAAAGCTCCACATACAATATTTTCTTTCTAAAGTATTGTAAACACATTGATTTTCTGATCAGCAATTAGCTTTTGAGTATGAATAGCATATAAAACAGCAGTTGGTTAAAAGAGAGCCTGCTGAAATATCAAGCTCTCAAGTCACTTAGATATGAACACTTTGTAGTTAAAACTATTATGAAAAAGTTCCACGAGGCTGGTACTCAACCATAAGCAAAGGAAAATATACCTCAAAATATCAGAGTCTCTTCTAAATGTGTAAAATTTTCCCATAACACTTGTAAAAAATTCTGTATGAGAGACCTCAGTAATTTAGCATTATTTAGAGATACACAACAAGGCTAGTAAACCATGTGACTGAGACCAAGTTTGAATGAGCAAAGTATCCTGTGTAAGGCACAGCTGAGAGATGTTTCCAAAGAACCAGTGTCAATCTCTAATCTCCACTTCTCTTCAAAAAAACAGTTTATGAGCCTGCCCGCGTTGGCCCTCAGCCTTTGCGTGGATTTGGGCCCTATGCTACAAAAGTATGCTTTTACATTCTCTTTTTACTTCTTTTCCCTACAGAATCCCATGTTAACATATATATAGGTAGCTAATTTGATACATCCTTTTCATTTATGTACAAATACCCAAACGTATGAGCAAATACCAGCTTTGGTAAATCTGTACTCCATGAACTTTGATAGCTGCCTTAGAGCCAGTATCCAGGGCAGGTTCTGCAGGCTTTCATCACTTCATAAAAGTCAATTCCATTTTTTCTCTAGACACAACTTACAGTGCAGCAGAAACTTCTTGTTCTCCAGTAGACTGTGTGTAGGTGGAGCTAGCTCGTTCAGCTGTGTCAACATAGAAAACGGGACAATATTTAGAGAAGTGGACTGCAATCTGCTTTCGGAAAAAGGTACGGAGATACTTCCTAAATTTTTCACCAGCAAAGGCATAAATTACAGGGTTGATACAACAGTGGATCATTGAGATTGTTTCTGTCACTTGGGTTGCTTTGTGCAGTTGACTGCTGCCTTCACAAGAAGAGATGGAAAATGCACCTTGAAAATCACGCAAGAGAATGCAAATGTTGTATGGTGTCCAGAATAAAAAGTAAACAATCATGATTATAAAAATAAGCCTGACTGCTTTATGTTTCTTCTCATTCCTACATTGCAATAATGTCTTTATAATTTGTGTGTAGCTGCAGATCATAATGAACATTGGAATAATAAGTCCCAGGATGTTCATTTTTAAGGTCAGGAATTGCTTCCATACATCTCTCCACTCTGGTGGATAATGAGCACTGCAAGTATAACGTGTATTTTCCTTTTGAGTTTTGTGAAATACTATCCCAGGAACAGAAGCCA
>JANIJG010005444.1:0-15586 GCA_024611175.1 Megaceryle torquata
CCCCCGGTGTCTCCACTGTGTCTCCTGTGCCGCCCCCCGTGTTCCCTGCGTCACCTCGGTGTTCCCTGTGTCCCCCCGGTGTCCCCCGCCCCATGTCCTCTCCCCCGTGGGGCTACTCCACTCACTCCCCTCCACAGCCTGGGACACTCCCCCCACCCCCCTCCACTCTACAGCGGGTCCCCCGCTGTCCTCAGGCCCCGCTTTAGGGTGCCCCGGGGCGGGGTTTGCCCCCGTGGTACCCACGCGGGTCCCGGCCACCCCCCGGGGCCTCAACCCCCTCCCCCTCCTGACCCGCCTCGGAGCCCGGGTGTCACCCAGGCGTTGTCACCGCCCCGTGGGGTGCCCGCAGCCACCCTGGGGTGCTGCCGGAGCCGGTCCCCCAAGGCTACCGCACACCCCGAGATCCCCAGATCTGCCCCTCCCCCCTCTTGCCCCTCTCCCGCCCGCCCCAGCCCCCCCTCGCCCCAGGCGTGGCCGTGGCAAAGGGCACCTCTGATCCCCATACTGGGGGAGGGAGCTGGGGGGCCGGGGCGCATCGGAGGTGACTGGGACACACCCGGGAGGATCTGGGACAGGCTGGGGGGGACTGGGACACACCGGGGAGGGGATCTGGGACACACTGGGGGGATCCAGGGCACTCATAGCGGGTCTGGGACACACTGGTTGGGGGACTGGGACACACTGGGTGGTGGCTGGAACACAGTGGAGGGATCTGGGACACATCAGAGGGGACTGGAACACACTGAGGGGGACCAGGACACAGTGGGGCGCCGGGGGCGACTGGGACACACCAGGGGGATCCAGGACATGCCAGGAGGATCTGGAACTCATTGTGGGGCGGGACCGGGACACGCCAGGGACACAACAGGGGGCACTGGGACACACTGGGGGGGACGGGGACACGCTGGGAGGGGCCGGGACATGCCAAAGGAGACTGGGACACACTGCGGGAGACTGGGACACGCCGGGGGGAACAGGACACATCGGAGGGGATTCGGGACATGCCGGGGGGATCCAGGACACACTGGGGGGGAACTGGGACACACTGGGGGGAGGAAGGGACTGAAACACACCAGAGACCCTCGTCAGGGAAAGAAACCGTGGCCAATGCCCCTAAATTTTAGCAGTGGAGCGGGGGGGGTCTCTGCCTCCACAGCAGCCTTCCGAGGAAGGTGCAGCCGGGGGTGGGGGGTGTCTGGCGGGCGGCCCAGAGCCCCCGTCCCGCTCCTTAATGGGGGGGCTCGGGGGCTCTCTCCCGGCTGGCTCCGGCCCCTCCGCCGCCCCCCCCCGTCTCTGCCTCCCTCCCTTTCTCTCCCTTTCCTGTAACTTAAGCTTTTGTTGTGAGCAGGAGCAGCCCGGGCTGCCGTGAAAAGAGGGCCCCACCGCCTTTCAGAGCGTAATTGAAACCATTGCCGGCTCCTGGCCGAGGGGGAAGGGCGGGGGGGGCTCCAGGAATCAAAGCTGAGGTGGGGGGGGAACCGGGACACACGATAAGCACCCACCCCTGGGTCCCCCCAACCTCCCCGCCCCATCAGCTTTCCCGGTTGGCGGGATGCTGGGGGCTCCCCGTTCTCGCAAGAGGGGTCGGTGACGGAAGCGGGGGTTCCCTGTGGACCCCGACGAGGCCGGGACGGTGGCCCCCGGGGAGCGAAGCAGGGTGGGATGGATACCAGCGGTTGGGTGCCCACCCGTCGTCCCCCGGCCGGGGCACCCAGGGGTGCTGCTTTTGAGGCCGGCACCGAGCCCGTGGCCGCCATGTGCCGGGGAGGGTGGCTCGGCACGGCCGGCGCTTGGCGGCCGCCCAGTGAGTCCCCGGCCGGGAGGCTGCAGGCGCAGGGCCTGGCTGGGCGCCGGGCTGGGGGCCGGAGCGAGGCCGGATCCTGGTCAGCGGCTGCCTCCCAGCCCCTGTCCGGCTCCCGGGCGCAGGCGGGACGTGGGGTGGCCCCTTCAGGCTCGTGGGTGCAGGGTCTGGTTTGTGTGACCCTGCTGGTGTCCCCTGCCTTGGAAACCTTTTGCCCCAGCTCCACCGGATGGGGACAGGGACAAGGACAGAGAGGGTGTGGGGGCGTCTGCGCAGCCACGTGAATCTGGGCTTCCTAAAAGCTTCAGATTTTGGCTTCTTTCCGAAGGGTGTGGGGAGATTTCACTTCCAGAGGGGGTGGCAGGGGCTGTCGCCATGCTCCCTGTCTTCCTGGGTGCTGGTAGCTCAGGACAGGGGTCCCCAGGACCTCTGGGCACCAGGGACATTTGGGGATGTGGTTCCACCCAGAGTGGGTGCTGAGCCCTCCTGGGCAGGGGGAAACCCAGAGCAGAGCTGCCAGTCAGCCCCGGGAGGGCCCCTGGGGTGGGCTGGGGGTGTCGAGGGAAATGCCAGGGCAGCAGCTGGAGGGGTGCCACCTAGTCAGGGGGCTCCCCTCACAGGGACATGCAGGGTGGCCAAGTCCCAGCAACCTGCCCGGTCCCCAGGGGCACTCTGGGTGGGGGAGATTCCTGCCCCCTCCATACAAGTTTCCCCGTGGGAACTGGGGTGGGTGTCCTGGGCAGATGGGACCTTGTCAAGACAAGGACCCATCCTGGCACCCAGTGGTAGAGGGTGGGTGCTGCCAACACGCCAGGCTGGGCATTACTGGGATTAAGGGGCCATCCAGCTCTTCCCCAATGCTCCCCCTCCTCGCAACCCCCTCAGAACAGCTCAGGGTGGAGGGACCCAGGAGTCCTGATCTGCCCACTGCTCTGCTCCCACCTCATCCCAGTACAGATGGGAGATGCTGGTGGGCACCTGGTGCTGACAGGACCCTGCCCCCAGCACCCTGAGATCACTGCCAGGGGATGTCCCTGTGGGACATGGACCCCATGCATCCCCTCTCCCTGGGGCTACTCCAGCACCATGGGGTGCCAGGGTGCTTGTGGGGTCCCCCCACAACCAGGAGAGCCAGGGATGGGGACACAGGTGGAAACCCCCCAGATCCTGGCCCTGTACCCCCAGCAGCACCCTGAGAGGTGCCCAGCACCCCCAAGCCCAGCCATGGGCAGCTCTGGCTCCTCTCTGAACCTCCTCCCTGGGGACAGGAGCCCCGGTGCACCCATGGGTGATGCCGGGGCTGGCCCAGCAGCTGTCACCAGCCCCACTCGTTGCCCCCTTCCTGGGCTGGTGGCCAGAAGTGCTCAGGAGTGAGGGATTTTGGGGAGGGACTCTGGCAGCACTAGGTCCCAGCACCCCTCCCTTGGGGATGGGCAGGGAGGAGGGCGAAACAGAAATCAGGGGACAGAGTGGGTGCCCCAGGCCAGTGTCAGGCAGGAGGGGGACTCCCGGGGGTCCCCCAGGAGCTCAGAGGAAGGCACCCCCCCCCCGGCTCCTGCCCTCGGCTTTGTTTCACACTTAAGAGGCTCTAATTAAAACCAGCCACAAAAGCCCCGGCTGGCGGCAGCTCGAGGTGCCAGCGGAGGACAGGGGGCTGTCACCAAGGGAACAGAGAGGGGTGCGGGGCCCCCAGCATGGGCACTGTGGGCCCCCCTGCACCCTGTGCGTGAGTGGGCACACGTGCACGCACACACACACGTGCATGCACACACACACGTGCACGCACACACACGTGCACGCACACACACACACGTGCACGTGCACACGCAGCACTCACAGGAGTGGCCGGTTTGGGGACATGGGAGTGGGGCGGGGGGTGGCAATGTTGGGGGGTGCATGTGTAAATGGTCTGCTGGCACATGTGTGTGCACGTGTTTGCACGTGTGTGTGCATGTATGTTTGCATGTCTGTGCCCATCTTTGTTGCATGCTCACTGTCCTGTGGGTTAGGGCAGGAGGAGACAGTGTCTGCTGCTCTCAGGCCTGGTTTGTACTGGTCTAAACTGGTCTAGTGGTCTGCAATAGCTCTGTGGGGTGGGAAGGGTCTGTGAGCAGCACTAGCCAGGTGGGCTGGGGGGTGAGCCAAGCCCTGGGGTACTGGTGGTGTGGGCTGAGCTTGGGGGTACCTATAGGGTGGGGAGGGGGTGCCCCGGCACTGGGGTCATCCCTTGGGTGACCACGGGGTGCCATCAGGCCCTGGGGTGGTGGCTGAACCCCAGCACCTGGAGAGTCCCGGTGGTGGGGGCAGAGAGCTGGTGGGTGCCCCTGATCGCAGTGTGAGGGGCCAGGGGGCACAAACCCACCGAGGAGAGGGCCCCACTGCCCCGACACCCCTGGGGTGGTGAAATGCTGGCGTCTCCAGTGCCACGGGGGGCAGAACCCACCCTGAGTGGGCTGGTGGGATGGTGGCGTGGTGAGGGGAAGCTGGCTAAGCCCACCTTGACCTTGCTGGCAGGGGAGGGATCCCTCCAGCTTGTCCGACACATCTCCCGCCAGCGGCCGGCATTGAGGCGGCGCGCGGAGGAGCCGCCATGAAAAGGCAGCTTAGGCATCTCCTGCTGTGAGAGATGGATTAGGGGCTGCGGGGAGGGCCGGGGGGACAGCCCGAGGGACAGCCACCACCACGGGCCACCGGCCGCTGGGCATGGCCAGGCACCGTGCCACCGGCTGCCAGCTCGCTGTGTCCCGGTGGGAGACGGGGGCAACAGGCCAGGCTTGCTGGGGTGGGCGGGGTGCTGGGGGGGGACTGAAATGGGGGTGTGGGGAAAGAGAGGGATTGTCCTGGCTTGGATGGGGACAGGGTGACCAGGGCTGTCAGCCTCGGTCATCTGGCAGCCACGGTCCCCTCTGTGGGTCCCCAAGCACCCGCTGCGGGTCCCCAGCTGTCGCTGTCAGGAGAATGGGGTATTTTTAGAGCTGCCTGGGGACCGGCAGGTTGAGCAGTGACCATTTTTGCTGTGGCAGTGGGCGGTGACAGGGCGGGGGTGGCAGAGGCCTCACAACACCACCAGCCCCCCAGAGTATCCCTTTTTGCTCTGATTTGTGATGAGAAATGTCCCATTTGTCCCCCAGCACTGGCAATAGGTCCCCATGAGGTGGGGGGGTCTGGCTCTGTCCCAGGGGTCTCCATTCCAAGGTGGTGACAGCAATGTCCCAGATCCCTGGGTCCCCCCAGGATTCTCCCTGCTGTGTGGGGAGGGGGTCGGTGTCCCTGGTGGCCTCGTGGAGGGGGTGCCCCACTGGCCGGCTGGCAGGATGGATGGGGCCCCTGCAGCCACCCCTCCCTGTCCCAGGAACAGCTGTGCCCTGGCCGGTGGTGGGGGGACCCTGCCAGCCCTGGGCATGTGACAGGAGGTGACAGCACTGACTGCTATTTATACCCGGCCCTTGTGAGGGCTGGATGTGGGGACACATGTGAGCCCATGCCACCGGTCTAGGGTGGCACTCTGGGTTCCCTGGACTCGCATTCATCCCCAGCACGACCCAAATCCCCTCTGTAGGGTGGGGGCTGCAGTGTGGCTGTGAGGCCTATTCCTGCCCCTGCCACTCCAGCTGTCCCCAAGCCATGGGGACACTGAGCTGTCTGTGTGCCCAAAGGGGGCACAGAGCTGTGCCTGATGGGGACACTGAGCTGTCCCCACACCCCATGGGGGCACAGAGCTTTGCCAAAGAGGACACTGCACTGTCCCTATGCTTGGCTGGCAGAGCGGGACACGTTTGTCCCCCAGCAGGCCCAGGTCCCCAGCGGTCATACGTCCCCAGCAGGCACAGGCACTTGCTGTGGGGGCACCATTCCTCCCGGCCCCCTGCCTGACTCCTCCTCAGCAGGTGTGTGTGTGTGGGGCAGGTGGCCACAGCCCCCCCCCCAAGCTGCTTCACATAAAGAGGGGCCCAGACCTCGCAGCGCCAGCCTCCACCAGCCCGGAGCGCAGGTCCCAGCCCCCCCATCTCACAGACAGACACACTTCAGATTGCGGGTCTCCTGGCCTGGGGACACCTCCCCTCAAGCAGTGAAGTCTGAGTCCCCCTGACAGCTGCTCACCCCCCAAGGTCTCTGCTGACCCCATAGCACCTCGGGGAACTGAGGCAGGGGGTGAGGGGGTCTGGGAAGCACCAAGGAGGGGACCCAGCCCCAGGGTGGGACAGGTGTCCCCTACCCATGGGTGCACCAGCTTCCTTCTCCCAATGGGGCAGGGGGGGCCATGAGCCACCAGCATCCTGAGTCTTGTGGGGGCAGCTGCCACCCTCCCCAGGGGGTGCCAGACACCCACACTTTTGTGCCAGGGCTTGGCTCACCGGGCTCCATCTCCCTGCAAGGATAAGTCCAGCTCAGCCTCCCCAGGGTGAGTGGGGGTCCCAAAGTGTGGGTGGAGGTTCCAGAGTGTGAGTGGAGGGCACGGGGGGGGGGGGGGTCCAACTGCCAAGCCTGGGTGGAGCAGGAGCTCCCTCTCGTGGGCACAACTCCAGCGCTGGGCAGGGTCCAGGATGCTCACTCGGAACCCACGGGTGGGGTGGCTTCAGGATATGTGTGTTCCTTCCACCGAGTCATCTGCAGGGCTGCTCCACACCCTGGGCAGGGATCCTGGCTCCACCCTGCCTGCCCAGACCCGTTTGGGTGCTTTGGCAGGACAAGGGGGGAGCCGTCCCCTCCAAGGAGCAGCAGTAATTCCTGGAAGGAGGAAGGCAGCTCCCTCCGTGCCTTGGCATCGTCACCCTCCATGGGCCACAGCCTGGGGCACAAGGAGCCACGGGGGCATCAGCCCGGACAGAGACCAAGAGCTGTGGGGGAGAGTCTGAGGCCTGACAGCTCCAGACGGGCGGCTGCTCCTCACCCAGGCAGGTATGAGCACAGACCTGAGGCAGGATGAGGAAGGTGACCCCAGCAGTGAGGGGATTTTTGAGAGCCCAGTAAAACACAGGACGTGGCATCAACAGGAGGGCAATGAGGAGCAAAGCCAAGCATCTTCCTGCCCAGCAAAAGCTGTCGCGGCCACCCAGCGATGCAGAGGTCCCACAGCACACTGGGCTGACAGGTCAAGCACATGCACCGCTTCGGCCTCCCCTGCATCCGACCCCCAGCCTCGCTGCACAGGGCTGGGCAAGGGCATTCACCTCATGGGCAGGCTTGGAGGCGTACACGGGGGTGTGGTTTGGAGAACACGATTCAGGCAGGCCTGTTTCTCAGCTCCTCCCTCCTCTCTCCTCACCCTGACAAGGCGGCAGAGGGCAGCACGCAAGCGGGATCCGGGCAGCGAGGCTCCTGGTGATAGAAAGAACGGGAATGAATGGAGAGACAGATGGAATTCGGTGTTCCTGTTGTTAGGGACGGTGGAGAGACGCGCTGCCGTGCTCAGAGACAGCTGGTAACAGCTGTGGCGGTGGATTGAGAAGCGGGGGCTCATTGCTGTGGTCTTTCTGCTCAGCGGCCTGTGGGCTGCTGTGAGGTGAAGATCCCAGACGGTGACTGGTGCTGGAAGGCCTGGGGCACTGCTCCTCTGCCACCACCCACGGGGACCTGGCGATGGCTGCACAAACCAGGCACAGGCCTCCCTGCTCAGGGGTGAGGGAAGGCCCGTGGGGCCTGGCTGAAGGCCTGCGGTGGGAGCAGAGCTACAGGCGTGGTCTGCTTGGCCCTGGGCACTCTGCTGAGCCTCAAGGTTGGCTCTGAGCATCATGACACAGCTCAGGTTTTGCACTGGGCACCATAGCCCACGTCGGGGCTGGCCCCAGGCCTCATCACCAGCTCCAGGGCTGGCCTGGGCACCATTTCGTGCCTCAGAGTGGGCCCCAGGCACCATTACCTGCCTCAGGATTGGCTCGAGGCACTATGAGCAGCCTCAGGTCTGACCTCAGGCACCATCACTTGCCTCAGGGCTGGCCCGGGGAACAATTACCCTCCTCAGGGCTGACCCTGGGCACCGTTCCCCGTCTGACGGCTAAACTCAGGCCGCAGTAGTAGCCGGACCGGGGCTGCCCCCCGGACTGCCCCCCACAGCCCCTGCCCGGGCCCCTTTGAGGAGAGTCTGCGCACGCGCCCCCTCAGCAACTAGCGTCATGCGCGGCGCACGCTAGGGGACGGTGGCGAGCCTGTGCTCCTATTGGCTTACGGCGCCATCCCTCAAGAGGCTGGGGCAGCTCCATTGGCTCGAGCCGGGAGGGCGGGAAGGCTGAAGCAGGTTATGGCGCCCTCCCCCATCTCCCAGGTCGAGTCCTCGCCGCCTGACATCTCTGCGCATGCGCAAAGCGGGCCTAGGGGAATAAGGGCGCTGGGAGGCGGGGCGTCCCCCGCAGCTCGCTTCCTGGTTGGTTGCCAGGGTGCGCGCGCAGACCTCGAGTAGCGCACGCGTGTTGCGCCCTCCGCTCCAAACCGCACCGGTGCTTGGGGTGGGGGAGACGGTGACGACAACTCCGCCGTGGCGGAGGAGACTCAGCGGTGTGGCCGGCGCTTCCCCCGCAGCCGCCTGCCAGCGACTCGGCTCTAGCAGTGCCTCCGGACCCCGGCTGCGCTACAAGCGTCCCGCTGTGAGGGCGACCCGCGCCCGCGCACGTGACCTGCCCCGCCGCGCATGCGCGGAGCCGTCCGGCGCGGCGGGGGCGGCGCTGAGGGGAGGCGGCCGGAGGCGCGGGGCCGGGCCGGGCTGGGCTGAGCTGAGTGAGGCGGCTGTGGCGGCGGCGGCAGCAGCGGCGCAAAATGGCGGACAGGTTCTCCCGCTTCAACGAGGACAGGGACTTCCAGGTAACGGCCGCGCCGCGGGGGCGGGCGGACGGGCCCCCGCTGTAGTCCCGGGTGGCAGCGGTCCCCTCAGGCCCGGGCGGGCCGCCCCTCGCCCCCCCGGCCGGGGCTTTGTGCGCGGGCCCGGCGCTTCGCGGCGGCGAGTAACGGCACAAAGACGGGAGCGCGGGGGCCGGGACGGGCTGTCAAGGTGACCCGCGGGAGGGGGGCAGCGGCTGCCGGTGTCGTAACGGCGCTGGGGGGTAGGGAGGATGAGGAGAGGGGAGCGCTGCCCCCGCGGAGGTGACCCCCACTCGCAGCACCGTGCGGTTTAGTGCTTTTACCGGGACGCTTTCAGGGTCGGTTAGGCCGGAGACTGGGCGGGAACGGCAGCCGCTCCGCGGGACTCACCTGCTCCCCGCTGCCGGCCGGGGGCTGCTCCCGCCCGAGCCCCCCGGCCCGGGCATCCCCGGCGTGTGCCGGCGGCCTCTTGCTTTATGGAAAACCCGTTTTCCTTCTTGTCCTCCCCTCAAGAAAAAACCAGGATTTCGGCGGAATTAACGCCACTCTGTTGCTGTTTTAAATAAACAATGGGGAAATTAACGTTGACTCATTAAGCCTAAACAATGACATTTTGTTTTCTGACTTCAGCCCGGGAGAGTCTCGAGGTTAGAAAGGAAGACAAAAGGAGTGAGAATAAGCTCAGCTCGAGAGGAGCTGTTGATGAGCTTTTGTGTCGTCCTTGTTGCAGGAACCCAAAGTTGGACTAAAGCTTTTCACCCAGACTCGTGCTTTTCCTCCAAAGATCTGGGAGGTTGTGGGTTTTTTTTTTTCCACTAATTGCAAAGCTTGCGTACTTCTACTTCACGTAGCATTAAGGTGCAGTCTTGGAGTCAGGACATCCAGTAGTAACTCACTTCTGTTTTTCCTTCTGGATGTTTTAAGGGATGCATGTTTCCTAAGGTGGTATTAAAGCTCTGTAGATTGTGATTAAACAGAAGCACATGAGAAAATGCATCTCGGCGTGACCGCCGGAGCCGTTCGCGTTGCCCTGTACCTGGGCTGTAGGTACAGCCTCCTAACTCCCCCCGAAACATGGCAGCTGGTTTGCACTCTTCTTTAAACGAAGAAATGGCTCATAATTATTATTGAATGGTCTGATTTGGGTTTGAAGTTCCTGTTTCAGGAAGCAGAGCATGCCAGATCTTGGGTTTGAAAATAACACTTGTAATAGTTGGCTGTAGGAGGGGAGAGATGGGGAACCTAAACCAAGCTGGGTGCTGTGGGAAGTACCCAAGAAATGGGTCCACTCTGCAGTTGTGCTTTGCACAACTTCTTCACCTGTGCCTTGTGTTCTTGTCTCTTTTGTGGGGCAATCCCTTTGCAAAGAAAAAAAAAAACAAAAGGAGAAAATAATTGTAGCAGCAAAACCTGTTACTGTGTCATTGCCCTGGTCACGCAGGGAGAATGTGTAGTGATGTCAGAGAGGAAACAGGGCTCCCTTCCCTGGTGCCGAAATCTTCAAAGCCGCGAGCATGCTCGGAAACAATCGCCCGGTCACAGCCCTGTTTTCCCTTGACTTTAAGAAAGGGCACTATTTTTAATCAGGACTTTATCTGGGCCAAATATCAGACTCTCATTGTCTTTGCTGTAGACTAGAGTGAAAAAGGTGGGGTTTGTTTTTACAGGAGGGTAACTTTGCTGTTCTTTTCTTCCTGAAAATTTGCCAGTGAGAAGACATTTTATTTTGTGAACTAAAGCTTCCATGGAGGGAAAAGTGGAATTGGCCCTCTGGGAAGATCCGTTTGGAGTTGGTTAAGGCTTGTAGAGGACCGAATGGGATTCGGTCCTGAATTACTAATTAGAGGGGGGCTGGGCCCGTGTATCTTGGCCAAGGTCATGCTGAGCTGGTGGGAGCTGATGAGCCTGTGCACATACCCCTGACAGTTGGTCAGTCCAACAATTTCTCTGAAGTATATTGGTGGAGGAAGGCTTTCTGGACCTTATTTTTCCTCCTTCATCAAAATCTCTTTTGGGGAAGATTTTTTTAGACTTTTTTTTCCCTATATTTAGCCAGAGGCCACTTGGGATGCACCAGCAGCGTGGGATAAAGGCAGGGGCTGGTTCTGCTCGGGGTTCACAGGTCGGCCGTGAAAGCCGCGCTGTGGCCAGCGCGAGGGGCAGGTAACAATACTGCCTCTGGTGTGCAGCTCGCGATCGGCTCCGTAACCTGCTGCTCTCAACGCTACAGCACAAATTAGATGCTCTCGTTAGCACCAAGTCACATGTTTGTCTGCGGGCTCCCTTTGAGGAGCGTTTCTGTTGGTGGGAGGAGAGCTCTCTTCACGCAGTTTCTAACGGTATTAATTCTAAACTTCAGCAGGTGAAATTTCCGTCCTCTGAGCGCGTGTGACCGCAAAGGTGGGCCCGTGTTCCTGCTGGTCTGCAGGCAGCAAAAGGGGCACGACAAAAGGGAGCTAGTGCCCTGGAATTACAGGGCTTGGAGCAGGGCTTGGCTGCGTCAGGGGGAGGGAGGCTGGAGAGATCCCTTGGGTTTTGTTCTTGGGTGATCTACTTGTGATCTTGCTGCGTTAAAAGGATGTGTTACCATCTTGAGAGAGGAAGAGAAACAAAAGGTCAGGAGTGAAGCTGTGGGTCAGAGGAACCTTTTAGCTGCTCAGCAGAAAGGCAGATGCCTTGGGATTAGTGATGTGGCTAATGGGAGAGAGTCACTGGATGCAAACAACAAAGCATTTTAGAGTTCTCTTTAATGTTGTCAAGCTTTCTTTCTGGAAAGAAACGGGGGAGATTCTGGGTTTGGGAGGGGTAGTTTGGCAAGTGTTGAGTGGAGCATCGATGCGGGCAGGGGACAGGAGAGGTTAACAGAGGTAGTGTTTGTGTTTCTGAGCCTCTGATACTCTGAAAAGAAGTGGATTAGAGGCGAGAGCTGCTGGAGCTATTCTTTCCTCCCTTGGCCCCTGAGCTAAGGAAGCTCAGTGCGACTGGGGAGGGTGGGAATGGAAACATGCAGCACTGGAGGGAGATGGGTTCAGGATGGAAAGGACCTAAACCGGATGAGCAAAAGAAGGTATGAATGGTCAGAAGTGTATAAAAGGTGATGAGGGGAGGATGCGTGACAAGAGGGATCAGCTGAGGATTGGAGAAAGAAGAGGGAGTGAGGGGCCTTCCCATAACTGCACCCAAAGTGATGGGAGGGGACTAAAGAAAGCTGCAGGGGGATGGAGACGCTGCTGTGGGCTTACAAGTAACCCTGTGGGAAAGAGCTGCTAGTGGAAGGATGAGGAAGTGGGATATCCTTGAGGATAAGGATTGCAGTATGGATGGGGAGGAGAAAGGTTATGGACTGGGAAATTATTCTGAGCCCTCTCTGGTGGGATGGAAGGAACCTCAAAGCTATGGGTGGGTTGAAAATTGCAATTGCCAAGGGAGCAGGAGGTGGCATTGGAGGATATTGGCCCAGTGAGGTGATTAAGCAGCTTTTTTTTTTAATAGGATTGTCTGGCTTTTGCTGTGTAGCTTTAGAAGCCGCACTAAGGGCATAGACCCCCTTCTCTTTTTGCTGTATGCTCCCAAACCTTAGAAAAACTCGAGAAAAGCCCCTGGTTTGACTGTTCAGTGGGTGCTGAACTTGGGGGCGGCTCCGGTGAAGGCATCGAGCTTTGCTCTGACCAGGAACATGTGATCCTGCCCTGACCGGGGCACCATGGCAGCTTCTTTGGGAGACTTGAGGCAGTGAAATGAATTACCGAGGGAGGAAGGATTATACTGCCCTTCTTCTCCCTTTCTCTCCGGGCTCTCAAGTGGTCAGTTAAGTCTGCTGAAGGGCTTACCCAAATAAATCCCAACCTTTTTCCCTTTTCCATTGCCAGAGGGATTAGTTTTGAGTTTAGTCCTTCAGTTAGAAGATGGTGCTGCTTCTGTCACAGGGATGTCTGTCACTTGTCAGCCTCTGCCATCTCCTCAATTGACGGGCTTCCTCGTGGCAGAGCGCAGAGCGCAACTTGTGGACCATTGTAATGTCAGGTAATTATGAATGATAGCTGTCAACCATGCTAACAGAGGGTTGAGAGGTGTTACTGAAAGCCATGTGAATACGTGAGGCTGCTGCAATGAGTAAATAGACTTTTTAGTGTTACCTTTGTAATTGTGATAATTTTATTCTTTAGATTAACTCTGCTGAGCTCGGGATGACTGCTGCGAGTGTCTCCATGAGGCAGTGGAGCTCCTGGTTACTCACAGGTGTTGGGAAAATGTTTTCTTGCCGAATCCTTCTCCTTTTCATTGTCAAAGCAGAACTATTCTGAGCCATAAGTGTATATGTGTACAATAATTGCCTCTTCCTACGTACATTGCACTTAACTTGTATCATTAGCCAGACGGAACACAAACTGTTCTGTCTCTGGGTTGGGTTTTTTTTAGTTTGTTGTATGGTTTGTATGGTGGAATAATGCTTTGGCTCAGCAGAAGTGCCTGGTTTTCTAAGCTGGGTCAAAATGTGGCTGGTCTGAACCTCAGTTCAGGTGTTCTTTCTTACACCGTGAAGATAGGTGGGGTTTTCTTTTTCCCCTGCAAAGGATCCGAATTGCTAACGGAGCACATCGCTCTTCCAGCCCTGCTGCTGCCAGCGAGCCGAGCGCCGACGGTGGGGGGATTTTATGCTTTTTAATTGGCAGAATGTCAGGCATAACTTCTGTACCCAAGCGGCTTAGACAGTCGGGCTTAGTGGACATCTGGGCCGGCAGCGTGGAGCTGGAAAATCCGTCTTTGTTTCTCGTGAGCGGGTGGTGTCAGTGGCTTCAGCTTCTATTTGCTTCTTAGGTGCTGCCTAAAGTGAATGTGGTTTTCACGACCTTCATCAGGCCGTGACTGCTCGTGGATTATGTGGCCAAGTAGCTGATGACTTCTCTCTGTGCTGCATGAGATAAAGAGTGTCGTTTGCTTTTGCCTGCTTCTATTTATTGGGAGAAGAAAAACTTAATGTGGGGGAACAAGGATTGGAGTCTCTGCAAAATACGTTATCCAGAGCTTCTGGCAGATACAGGATCCCTGTGCGTGGATTTGCCTTTGACAAGTGCAGCTGAGAGCAGTCCAGGAGGTAGCCCTTTCTGTGGCATGTTTTCTAATTTAAGAATTAAGCTTAGATTTACTAAAATCTATTAGTGTTGTTTGCAGCCCCTCATTTATCATTAGATTAAGGTTGTGTTTCTGGGACGGGCACAGTGCTGGAAGAACACTGCTCTTGCCTCCTTGGCAGCACATGCTGACCTCTCAGTTAAGCCAAAGGAACATCAGAACTGGGATGGACTTTTTTTTTGCTGGCCTATGTGAGCAAGGAAGGGAGAAGAGTAGAGGAGGATGTGTCCTGAAGTAGATCAAGTGGTGTTGGTTCTGTTTTCAGAGGATTGCAGGAGAATCTGGTCTTCAGTGTGAATTTTTGGAACTCATGGTAATTTAAACCAGACCTTTTCTGTCGTGGTTGTACCTTTCCCTGCTCTGTTTTGTCACTCGTGTTCTCCTCTCGTGCAGTGATGCTCTTGTTGCTGTGGTTAACTGCACAGGAAAGAAAATCCTTTTACCATCTCACAAACCATGTCTAAGCTAACATGAGTTCTTCTCGAGATCTTCTGTCTCCTGACACCCACGTTGGGAGTTCATCCCATCAAAAACCACTGTCACAGTTCTGGGCCAACACTTCCTCACTTGACATCTCCTCCTGTACACTTTTAATTCTTTTTACTTTCCACCTTCAAGCAGCTCTGGTCAATTAATTAATTGGAGATTTTATCCCTTCACAGTTTTGAAGTGAGAAGCTGATATTAGGATGTCTGCTTTAAATATCTAGGTATCACTTTGCCTTCAATTTCCATCATTTAACCCTGTTTTGAGTTCAGGAATTGGCTACAGTACCCCTTTCCCTTGAAGACATCTGATGATGGTGGTTTTCCTTTTGTAGGTTGTTCTGGTAGCTTGGCCCCTGAAAGGTGCATTTTCCTTTGTTTTCCTTCTAGATTTTTATTTATTTCCAGCTTTTAGCTGTTGATGGTTGTTCTGTCCTCCTCTGTTATGCCAGAGCAGACGTGAGTTTGCTGTCCCCTCTTCGGTGAGGGCACACGCAGCCTTTCTGTCCTGGCCTCTTCTGAGAGCCGTAACAGCCTGATCTCTGCATTCCCTGACCGTGGGGCACTTTGCCACTGCCTGTGTGTTGTTACAGCTTTCTGCATCCTAAAGCTTTCTATGTTTGTGCCTGGAAGACGTGTGTAGAGTAGAATATACTTTATAATATAGAGAGAAACACTTTATTCTTCCTCGCCGTTCCTTTGTTACACACCCTCGGATTGTATTTTTACCCTTTTTTTTTTTTTTTTTGCTACAGTACTGTGTGAAAAGGTTCTAACTGGGATTTCTCCTGCCTGGGCACAGCCCTGTGCCACGGGGGTGTTTGTACAGGGCTCTGTGAAAACAGCCCTTGTGTGATGAGCTCAGGCTGCTGTCACACGGGTCGGGTTGCTCTGTACAAACACGTTGCCCACGTCGTCGCTTACTCTTTGTCGGGCTCCCTGATCTGCGAACGGAGTCAGCGGTTGCTCTGTTTCCCCTCTGGTCATTGATAAAAATGTTGAGTGGTAGCAAGGAACTGAGACTAGTTGGATGAGTTATGAGTTTGAATGCAGTTAACGTGCTCCTGAGTGAAATTCTCTGTGATGTTTTGGGTTTAGAAACAATTCTTTAGCCAGTCAAATACTATATTAAAAGAAAACTGTGAAAGCTTGGAAGCTTAGTGGGAAATAAATTATGCATTGTGTAAATAAATTATGCAATAAATTATTATTAGATATGAAACATTTATCACCCTCTTCTATCAGGGTGTTTTCATAGAATCATTGAATGGTTTCAGTTGGAGGGGACATTTGAAGGCCATCTGGTCCAACCCCCTGCAGGGAGCAGGGCCATCTGCAACCAGAGCAGGGTGCTCAGAGCCCCGGCCAACCTCCC
>JANIJG010005447.1:0-49615 GCA_024611175.1 Megaceryle torquata
GGGAAGAGGGGTGGGGGGGTGTTGAGGGCGTATAATTCTAATTCTCAAGTATTTTAGCTTCTGCTTTTGGGCTAGGCTACAGACTTTGACTATTTAATTAAAAAAAAAAATAAGAAAATTAATTCTTACAGGGGATAATGATTGTCCCTCAGTGAATTAATAGGTATTTTTTTCCAAAGAAGATGTGATGCTTTCCTGTAAGCAAGGCCCTCACTGAAATGAGTTAACTGATCATTATGACACAGATGGATTCTTTTGTCTATTTCAACGGGTTCCCCAGAAGAGGACAGGATGCTTTATATATCCCTTAAGATCCCAAGAAAGGCAGAGAAAAGATTGAGACCTACAAGTTGCGGAGACAATTACTCTGTTTAGTGTGCTGCTCCAAAAGTCATTCAGATTTATACAAATACATCATAAGAGCACCTGATGGCAACTGCTTTCCTACTCATCTGCTTTTCATCATTCTTTGCCTGGGAGCTTCTCAGGCAAAAAGTCCTCTGGAAGAGCTTCCTCGCTCCTCTGCCACCGTGCAGTTGTTACTAGTTACTGCTGCATTATCCCAAGGCAACCAGTGAAGCCTCTTCTCTTCTACGTGGCTGTGGCTGACAGTGATGCTTCATGCTCCTGAGCAGTTAACACAAAGCTGAATCACTGACCAGCGCTGGTCAAAAATGCATGAGTCTGGAGAGCAGTTTGTTCTTTCCAATTACATGTTCTCTATAAATGTATTATATCCTGAAATCTTGTATGGCTCTCTTCTTCACCTCTTTAAATCTCACATCATCTTTCTCATACCATGTTTCATCTCTCTTTCCGTGCTACTTCCTTATTAACCCAGTCTATTTTTTCTTTGTTATGGCTCCGCTCAACTTCTTCCAACAGGGAGCCTGTGAGGAGAAGGTGCATGAGCTGATCTCTTCTATTTATGATCTCTCAGAACTGGCTCAAACCACAAGGGACTCTGTTTATGAACTCTGTGCTGTGGGTTAGGCTTTCTTATTTCTGTATTTGTCATAGTATTCCACACTGAAATACAGCAAACTCTTCTGACAGGCAACGTGAAGTTCATGGCAAAGAGCAGCAACTTAAGACCGTTAGCCATAACAAATGTTTGATTGCACACCATTGCTTCTGCTGTGTAAAGGAACGAGAACAGAAATAGTAGGATATGTCCTTATAATAAAGTGAGTTAACAGTCATTTCTGTTACCTGAGTGTATTGACCTTCTGACTGTATTTTGGCATAGCCACGTCGTGACAAGAACGCACGTGTTTGTCTGCAGGTCTGTAGCTACTTTCTGGTTACTGCAGTGAGCTGTAACTCAGGGTAGTTTTGCTTCTCCCCTTTAAAATGTGTAACATTTCCTTGGAGGTGTTTCCTAACTGCCTTCAAGAGAGGGAGGAAATTAGTCATGTTTCAAATATGAAAATCTCTCACTTCAATAATAAAAATCCCTTCTGCGTGTTGCTTTAGGCATAAGTCTGGCTGAAGGGCTGGAAAATGTTAGCTAAGTGTCTAGTCTCAAGCTTGTAACTGCTGGCAGGGGACTGCAGAGATAACAACGTTATTACCGTGGGGATCTGCAGCCGGGTGTTGCCCCTGGGGCTGCAGCCTGGGCAGAGCGCAGCTGTCGGCTCGGGCAGCTGAAGGATGCAAGCTCAGCATTGCTCTCCTCTGCACTGGGGAGAAGCTCCCGGCAACCAGTGCATGCTGGAGGAGCTGCTGGCTGCCTGTTCTTCTCCTTGGAAGCCTTGGGTCTGGGTTTGCTGTCTACTTCAGCAACAAACATGGTATTGAATTAATCGAGGGAGAAGTTAAGCCCCAGGGGTGTCTTTGTCCACAGGAAAAGTTCAGCATCTATTATCATTAATGCTTGGGTGTTGATGCTGAGGTCTCTTTATTGCCGGCCAGCTCTAGCCTGAAATGGTGCACAAGGCAAACCATCAGTTTGAGAGGCAGGGGCCCTTCAGCTGGAAGCACAGGCACTTTCTGGAGAAGGGAGGAACACCCAGCTTTTGCACGGTGCACTTGGGTCGTTGTCAGTTGTCTCAGCTCTGACCCGCACGGCTCCAGGGTGTCAGAAATGGGTCTTGCCATGGATGGATCATTGCTGGCTCGGTGCAGGGGGAGACCTGCTCTTGGCTTTTCTAAGGTGTGCTCTGCCTGCAGAGGGAAAATAAAATCCATGCTGCTCAGCTTGGGCTGCCTGCTACTGGGGCATTGCAAAGACAGAAGAAATTACTACACTTTGGCATCAGAATCAGCTGTGCCTGGGGCTGGCACTCAGGTGACACGGCCGGGTGTTGGGCCGTGTCCTCACGGTTCCACAGATGCTGTTTATAAAATGCAACACTTCCTTTTGTTTTAAGCTGTGGTCCGAGTGTAAAAGGCCAGCTGTGTTTTTCTGGAGGAGTTGCTCTGTTGTACTCTTAGAGTAGTAAATATAGTAACGTTTCTTTAAATAGGGACATGCTTTACTGACTTGAGAAGGGAAGATTTCTATTTTTTTTTAGCTGTTGTAAGCTATCCACATTACTTGTAACATTTTCCAAGGAACTTGCACTCTGTGGAGAAAACAGTCAGTGTTCTTGATTAGGGGAAGTCAAACTGAGAGTAGTTCGGGGCACACTTTTATGTTAGACCCTTTACAGGAATGAATTCAGGTTGTGCCTTTGAATTTGCAAGCTTGAATTTGTTTAAAAGTCTCATTCAATGGGACTGGTAGGTACTGGCTTGGGGAATCAGAAAATGCAGATGAAGAAGTACAAAAAGTCCAAGGAAATACTTTGTTCTGGGTCTGCTGCATCCAGAAGAAAATACTTAGTAGCTTTTTTTAAAGTCTCATAAAAGCCCATGCCCCTTTGGCCTCTGAGATACCACGCACCTGTGAAGCTCAAAGCACCTTTGTAAGCTGTATTTAAGAGTGGAGAATTGCACAAGGAGGAAAAGAGAAGTGGTGGGTGAACAAGAACGAGCTACTTGTACCTGAAATGCAATTGCAGTTTTCAGTGTGTGCTGGAACATAAACTTTAGAATAAACAGCTTTTTTTGCTTTGTCAGATAGGTGAGTGACAGAACTTCCAATAGCCTTTGAAAGGATGATTCAGCACACATGCAACTCATTGCCTACTGCATTAGTGTGATGAGAACAAGCTGTCTGTGTAGCCGGGGTGGATCTAGCTTTTGTTAGCCTGAGGTGCCCGTGCTGGGTGTGTGAGTGCTGCTAAAGAGATTAGTCATTCCATTTTTACCTAGCTGTGAAGTAAGATGAGGATTATTAGGATATGGCTGAAGTTAAGCAGTGGTTGGGTTCGTGCCCCCATGATGCTCTCCTCCTCGTCAGGCCTGACTGTTTGCAAGCTGAAGGGCATGGCTTCACTTCTGTCTGGGCTGAGAAGGCTTTACAGCGAAGGAGAGCAGGATAAAATGCTGATTTTTCCATTTCTGTGGTTGCAGTGGCTCTGCAGACCTCTGTTTTCTTAGTATAATACCAAATTTTCTTGCTACGTGCCAGTGAGAAGTGGATTTGGGCCGTGTGAGTGTTGCAGCCTGGGGGGCAGCTACGCAGGACACATCTGGGAGCGGACTGGTGGAAATGGACTCATTGGTTCTTCTCTTTTGGTACCTGAAACCAACAGAAAAAGGTTCTTCTTCCCCAAGCAACGTTGGTTTGTCTCCTGGTTAGAATAAGGTAAATGATTTATTGATTTTTTTTTTTTCTGGAATATGCTGCTTTGAAATGCACTGAAAAGGGAATGGTTCTCATCTTTTTTTAACAGGAGAGTTTGTGTGCTGGGTTTGAAGAGTAGATGTTGTAGCTGGGATCTGTATGGCAGTACTATGGCATCACAAGTACTTCTGAAGGTGTAGAATGTTAACTAAATAATTTTTACCTTTAAATCTAGAAGTTTACATAAGGTTGTATTAAAACACCCCTACATTTTGCTTAGCTTAGTCTTGTTCTGGAATAAGTGAACTAAGTCCCTCTAAAATAGAAATTGAGGCCTTAGATGGGAATTTGTGGTGATTCAAGTGGTTTACTTGAACTGCTGTTAAGGTTGTATGTAGTGTGGCAAGCTTCTCAAAAGGAGTGGTTTTCACCCCAAAAGTTTCAAGGTTGCCTTGTGGCTACAGGACTTGTATGGTTCACGTGACTTAGGGCTCTCGACCCACCCATCTTTCACTCCAACTGCTGATTGATGCAAGTTAACCTAAAGGTTTCCTAACTTTCTTTCCTAGGCAGAATGCTTTGCATTCTGTACTGGAATTGTTTCGAAGAGAGGATGTTAACCCACTTGTGCCATTTCCAATGCTAGTGGCTGACCAAATTCCTCTAGATGAGCTTGTTTTTCTGACTGTGGGGCTGTGTCATATTAAAAAAGACTGTTTGGGGTTTTTTTTCTTGCTGTTGCTTTGGCATTTGTGCCCATGGGGAGAACACGTGCCCTTTGTTAGCACCTAAAGGTTTTCTGTGAAAAATGCTCTTTTAGGAAAATATGTGTATGTCTGGAGTAAAATAAAATCTCGTGTAGATGCTATAAAACAGCCTTCATGTGATGTATGACCTGGCTGGCTCCTGCTGAAGGTAGTGGCAAGTGTGCCTGGGAAGCAGCCATAGTTGTAGAACCAAGGGAGACTCTCCCCTGCGAGAAGCAGGGTGGGCATTTGCAAGGCATGATGAAGGTGGGTGACAGGGGAGGTGGAGCTGTGCAGAGCTGTGGAGTCATGAGCTAATGGGTGCAGTGGTGGCTTTGGCCGCGGCAGAGCCTGCGCTCTCGCACGGATATCCTGCAGCCTTAGGCAGGCTGCAGTGGCTTCTCAGCTTTGTTACAAGCTGTGGGGAAAATGATCTTATTAAAGGGAGGGTTTCGAGAAAAATCTTTGAGATTAGTTGGTGCTCAGGTATGCTCTGGAGAGGAGTTTAGGGACAGATGAAGGCTTAGGCTGCTTTCAGCACACCAGTTGCACTTCTCTTGGGCTGTGCAGCTGGGATGGTGTTCTGGCCGCCTAGAATAGTTGTTGGGATTTCTTTGCAGTGCTTTTAAAACCTTTTGGCTGTTGCATTCTTGTGAAATTCTTCTTGGGATACTTGGATACTGTGAAATTGTTGAGAAGTAAGATAAGAGTTAAAAATTAGCATCTGTGGATTTATTTATTGCTCGCTTGGATTATGTGTGTTCAAGAATTTTGAGTGACTTTTATGTTTTTTCAAATTGAGACGAATTCTTTAGCACTAAGCTATAATGTCCACAAACACGAAGAGTTCAATGGTTCATTCAGTTCTGCAACTCGTAAGCACTTCAACCAAATCCAACACTTACAGCTGTACTTGCAGAGTCCCCGAGTGCTCTGTTGCTGCAATTGGTGACACGTCGCACTTCTCTATTTTAATAGATATCTGGGGAGCGGGAGCGTTGTTGGGAGCATCTTCTTTGAATTGATTGTAAAAAAAAAAAAACCCCAAAACCAAAAAACCAACCCTAACAATAACAAAAAAAAGTGGTTTAAATATTTAAGAATATTTACAAGGAAACTTGCAGTGTTGACAAATCATGTATAGTAAAATTCTTGAAGTTTAATATTCCCCAGAATCGGGAGAGGCTTTAGTGTGTTCACGTGACAGTGATGGAAAAGATGTTAAGTACTTTTCTGTCTGCGTAATGAGAGTCTGATGGATCTCATTGGACTTCTGCCTCCAAGCAGAATTCTCTTCATTTTAAGATTAAGATACCTACTTAATCTTATCCAGCTTTTTCAGATTAGAAATACTGGAAGCAAATTTCCACTAAATTTAAAGTTTTTTCTTTCCTGACCCAGGCCAGGCAGGGTTGTTTGAAACTGGTGCTTTGGTTTGCAAATCTTGCATTGAGGTGGAGCTGTTAACAGGAAACCTCTGCATGGCAGAAGCCCTGGAGTTTGGGTTTGTTTGTATTTTGGGTTGTTGGTATTTTTTGGTTGCTTGGTTGGTTTTCTGCTGCTGTTTTATTTCTGGTTTGTTTTGTGTTCGGTTGGTTGGTTTTAGTTCTGGTAGGTGCTATGAATAGTTTGAAATGTCTCCTGTTTCTTCCCAAACACTGTTTCTTGCAGAATGTTCTAGATGATAGAAGTGCATTTTATTATAAGTTGTTAGAAGCCTGAGTTTTCCTGGTATCATCAGGTATGCATGCTAGTAGATCAAACCCAGTATATTTATTGGCTTGCTATCTTTAATGTTGCATTTCCTGGTGGCTTGAATTTCTTTCTCATCACACCCATTGAGGAGAAGGCAGAGTGTCTGCAGCACTTCCTGTATGACACAGAACTTGATTGGTTTTAATATTTCATTACAAAAATAAACTAAAACCCCAAAGTTATTTTGCGGCAATCAACTGCATCCATTTTCTGTGCAAAAGCCGAATGTGGCATCAAGAAACCACAAGAATGCTGATATTAGACATTGCTTGCAACGTTCAAAATACCAGAAATATCTAATTTCTTTACTGTTATGAGTAATGTTACAGAAATGGCTACACGTTAGATTGTACCTCGAAATTAGTGCAGAAATAAACCCCCAAGTGTTGCTTCTCTCCCTTCCAAGGCCCACCCTGGGGAGTGGTGAGGGAAAGCAAACCTCTGTCGTGTCAGGAAGCAGCCATCAGAGGCCTACAGAGATGTGCTGTAAACATCAACTCATCATCAGTTATCCCTGCCTTTCCAGGGACAAGCGTGGAAGGAAGAATTTGAAAGCAAATATTGCTAATACTTGCATGCTTACTGGTCTGGAAACTTCCTCAATGGCATGCACTAACAGTTTAGGAGCAAGTCTTTCTGCAATTTGGGTTTTTTTAAGTATTTCACTGTCCACACAGTCCTATTTAATGTCTGCAGAGAACTCTTATGACATAACTGTGCTTCCATACAATGTTTGCAGGCTTTTCTAATTAGTTGGGAAGCTGGGGTTGTCCTGATAAAGTTACATACATTGCAGACTGGAAAGGGAAGATCTGCCTGCACGTCCTCAGAAGAATTAGTTACTTCTCTCCAAAAGATGTACTGATATGGACTAGTCAGCTGGATTTTGCTACAGGACCTATTTGCTAAAAGAAAGCTCTTTCTTGGGAGCTATTAACTTGATAAATCAAGTTGCCGCTAAGATAAATCACGATGTCTTACTGGCACTGAGCTATTGCTTGTCATACTGTGTCATGCTTTAATGGCAGTAAAGTGCCTGGAAAGCAATTCTATTGTTTACTCTTATGCCTGTGTAAATAGTTAATTTATCCTAATGACTGCATGGGACATAATTGGAAGTTAAGTTTTCGAGGATGTAATATGCATATTAATTATGAGTGCGAACTGGCCATCGGGAAGATTCTGGTCTCCTTGATTCTCTTAATGCTGGTAAACATCATTATCTTTTCTAATGAGGCATGATGACTGAAAGTAGTGCTGTTGTACTCTGGGAGTCTTGTTGTGGATGTCTGTTTTTCAGAACAGTTTCTCCAGAGAGTTTTCAACAGATTAAAAATGCTTAGGAGACCTCTGGAGCTCCGCTGCAAGCAAGATGCAGGTCTTGCTTATATCCCTGAGAAAGGAGATGGTGTGGGTAGCACTGAGGCAGCGCATGAGGAAAGCTGGATTCTCCTCACAGCTCTGTAGTTGTGCGTGACCTTAGAGAAGCGACTTTGCTTCTTTCTGTAAAGTTGGGCATGAAAAAGGGTAGCGGTTGCGACCGAAGGTCCTGGAGCATTGAAATGTCAACCGAATCTTGCCACAGGAAACCCTGCAGTGTGCTTCAGCCAGCAAAATGTTACTGTGCTTTCCTGTTAAGGTGATAAATATATGGGAGGAACAAAAAATGAAATTCAATTCTTGGAACACACACGATGTTTTTATACAGTGGAACTGTTAATCTCTTTCAATGGAGAGAATGCAATTCCAGAGCAGATATCAAATCCATTAAATAAACTTCTAGAGAGCACATTAGAAGCGGCAGCAAACTGCTGGCTTAGTGTTGCTCTTGCCTTTGTTGGAAGATATTGAAATATTTCCTAATGTACCTTTAGAAGTCAGAAAGTAATCAGTTGGTTCATTGTGACCATATAGTCTTCCACGGTTGGTTCACCTTGTTCAGTTGCCGGTTTGTGGCTTGATCAGTTTGCAAGTGAAAAAGAACCACGGAAAAAGTTAAGCCTGGTTGAAGCAAGTTGGTTTTTTTTTTTTATTAATGCAAGCACATCCAGTCAAACACGGAATATCCTGCTTTATGGTACAGCTTTATATTTAGCATTTCAGCTCAGAATAGCAAAACACGGTATTTAAGGAATGTATCAAACTGAGGGAGGAAAAATAAAAGGAACCAATGTGGATACTGCATTGATTTCAAGTATATACTAGGACTGATTGACCAGTGAAGTGCACATTCATGTGAAAGCTTTTTTAATACATTTACAGAAAGTGTTCTAAAATTGCATTTCAAATATATATTTTTCTTAAATTTTAAGCATCCCTTTTAAATTTCAGTTACATAAAGAAAGCTGATACACAGTCCCTCTTATAGCGCCCAACAATGTTACTAGCTAGAACATCTCTGAAAGTGCAAAACACTGTAATAATACAGTATAAATATTCTTACTCTAATCCAGGGCTGAAGGTCAGGACTTCAGCACAGGAAAAATAGCAGCAGATCATAAGAATTATTCCTTCCCCTTTTCTGGGCTTGTTAACAGTTAGTATTCTACTTCTTCCTCCTTCATGGCATAATTTACTTTTGTTTTTCTTTGATGTCAGTGCTCTGGGAAGAGCAAAATGGGCAGTTATCTCCCTTCCTTACCCCAACTTACTCTTCTAACTTGAAGTATTTGTCAAGGGGGGGAGTGGAACAGGGAGAGAGGGAAGGGTCATTAATTTTTTTGCCATACTATGGGGCCAATACAGCAAAGAATTTTTGACTAGTAAGTGATTGCAGATGCTACGTGAACAGTGGCACTGCTCTTATTTGTAGGCACGCAGCAAGACAAGTCTACTGGACTGGTCTTGCCCCTTCTTCAATCGAAGGCAGAATAAGGTAAAGCCCATCTAGTTAGAGTTGATAATTCTTAAAGAAGCTTGTGCAGAGGTCCCCTGCGAGGCTCTGTGAGGGAGGCTGTAAGCACGGTAAACTCTAGAGGGCCTTGTTTCACAAGAAAAGCTTCTTTGGAAAATGTAGCTTTAACTTTTCATTGGACATCAGAATTTACTTCCCTCTCCCTAGCTCACGTGTGATTTTGATTTTTTCCAAAAACTGTTTTGAAGAAAACGTCTCGAGCCTGTTTTGCAGAGATTATCTAGGTTAGACATCCTTCTCTTAAACAAAACAAAACAAAAAAATCCCTGATTTTTTTTTTTAAAGGAAAACACAAACTATTCTGACAGCCAGAATTTAAAGGATAGTTCCTAGAAGTATTAAAACTTAGACATGTGTGCATCTTCACACATGCACGCACACATACTCACACGCAAACGCACATCCCTCAGCAGTTACCCCATCCTATCTCTTTAAATCACGTAACAAAAATATGTTTGCTGCACCATCAATGTTACAGGCAGGTATACTCTAATTCCTGTGCCATATTCTCCAGGTTATTTAAAAAGTACATTGTAGCTGGTTTCAAGACATCCATATTTTTATTTTCTTTACTTCCAGTCCAGCGTAATAGAAGGTACACTAAACAGTATCAGTACCTTGTAAGGCACTATTTTCTGATGTAGGAGAGAAGCACACTTACTGCAGATGTCTAAGGCCTCGACTCTACAAACACTAACACGTGTGAACGGTATCGCCGATTTGAAGGAAATCCTTCACTTCAAAGCTAGAGAGGCATGTTGAGTGTTCCGTAGGATAGTGGTCCAATTGCAGTATTTAAACTGAACACTGGCTTTAGTTGGGATGTGTGTTTTCTTTTGTTGTTTTTTGGTGGAAGTAATTAAAAATAAAAATTTGGATGCTGATAGAATAAGGTCTCCCCAGGGATACCATCTCCCGTGATACATTTCAACTCTGAGAACAGGGCCCTGCCCTTATATTTAAAATAAAAACCCAAAACCCTTCACTTAAGTGCCTTAAGGTTCACATGTGAAATATTTACCACATTTCATAAAAGTTACTGTATATACAAAACAGACCTCAGCCAGTGAGGTCTTTCTTAGCTCAGTCCAAATCTTTCAGGTTGTAAAAACATGTTCATTCGCTGTGCTTCAAAGTCTGCAGATCAGATCCAAAAATCTCAGGCTCTGTTAAGCAGAGTTGTCCTAGAAGAAGGAGGAATAAAAACCGAAATTGAAATTATCTTTTCTGTTATTTTTTTCATGATAAAGTTTAACAGTTTCAGTAAAGGCTGGCAACAGATCTATCTGGAAGCCCTTCTTCAAGGGATAGCTTTTCAACTGATAGAACTGGAATGCATCTATGAATTCCAGTAAAGAAGCTGACTTTAAATGCAGCGTACATTGCATGGATGTCGTAAGTGAAAAGCTTATATGGACTTCCTAAGAAACACTGGGATCACTGGGAAATGGTGTCTTGTCTAGGACAAGGCAGCCATCATGTAGCTCCACTGCAGCTCAGGACATGCAGGCTTCTTCTTTCTTTATCTGGTATGGACATATCAAATCTAAACGTTTAAGATGATTTAGAAAGGTCTGAATCTCTCTCTGCCTTGGCCTCAGTTTTAGAAGAAATCTCACCTAAACTGATCTCATGGTGTACAGGGAAGAGGTGCTTCACCTTCTCAGAGGGATGAGTCTGAGACTTTCTCCGTTAAGAGCAGGTTGAAGACGACAGTATTCATACAGCATTTCATCCTTTTGTAAGATTTGTAAGGGTGTAGGTATGATAAACTGTAACATCTTCTTAATACCTCTACGTAGTTGTTCCCCTGAGAAAAGCGTGTCTGAAAACTGCTACAAATTTAGTTCCTTTTAGTGTATTGAAAACCTAAACAAAGCACAGTTTCTTTTGTAGTCCCAGCCTGAACTGATCTGGCTGGAGAAGCTGGAGCAAAATCCAAGCCCTACTGCCTTTTTTTCCTCAGATTTTAAGTCTGAAGAAACAAATAATGATTGTTGGGCCAAAATGGTCCTAAACTGGATGTGCAAGTTAGAGGAAGGAAGCTGATCATTACGTGCTTGTGTATGCCTGCAAAAACACTTGTGTTCTGAGGAAGCTTCGTACCTGAGTGTTTTCCAGCTGTCTTTTTCCATGTGGTTTTCTGGACCTTCACTTTCAAAGGATGCAATGAACAGAGCTAGTAAATAAGATAAGTGTCAGATATATGGGTTCTTTAACTTAAAAAAAGAAAAAGCTACAGAATAGTATGTGTAACTTAGCAGACTTAATAATGCAGCTTATTCTTATCAGAAGCCAAGAGGGAAGTGATAATATTTTTTTGCACGTTCAGTTTTTTCATCCGCACATTCTGTCTGCGTTTCAGCAAGTAGGAAGACTGACTATAAGGTTCACTAAAGGATTTTACCTTCTTCACTATAAATGGGTGCTGTGAGTAGATAGCTCTGGATCTTCTTGTCTTTTTCAAAAGGGCATTCAACCTGCTTCCATGTCAGGAAATCGTGAATCTGTCTTGAAATTTCCCAGAATTTCTGCATTAAGTAATTAAAAGAGTATTATTAACATCAAGTTTGTTTTCTTTGAAATATTAGTTCTTTTGTTTCAATTCTCTCAGTCTTGTTATTATTGAGGCTTCTTTTCTTATCCCTTACTCAGCCTACCTCCTTGTTAGCCTCTTCTTACGGCTACCTTTGTCTCCCCCTCTTGCTCCCAGTTCCTCATCTGTTCTTATCTCTCAAGTTAAGAACAGTGTATCCCTGCTAACTGCCTGGTCTTCTGCATTCAGTTCTTCTCATCACCAGCCTTTTCATATATAATAAAGTGGCATTGTCCTGGTTTTGCTTGTCCTGTCTGTAAATTAGCTTGGAGTAGACTAATTTAGGGGACCAATTGTTGGATAGTAAATGGGGGTTTTTTTAATGGATGGTAAATGGGTTTTATTTATTTTATATGTTTTCAAGTGGCAACTTCCATGAAATGTGACTTTTTTTTTTTTTCATAATATACTCTTTATATTTTCTATAGGTTATTTTGATTATTTTCTAGATATCCTTTTCCTCCTAGGATTTTAAGAAATGCATAATTACTTAAAGTTTGCCGTGTATATTCTGTGCCCCTCCCTTACCTAGCCTTAAAAATGGCAAAAATCTTCAAAAAGTACTTTTGACAAGCTGTGGGTTTTTTTGGACACACACGTTTATTAGTCATGGAGTGAGAATCCAGACCTATGAAGTACCATTTGTTGGTTGTGTATAGTGTTTATAGGTGGCTAACCTGCTGATGTTAAATCAGCTAAAGATGACGATTTAGGGTGAAGTTACCCATTACAATTATATGTGATATGATGTCATGGTGCCAAAAAAGCTTATTTTGCATTCTTTACTGCCTTCTGCTTCCCCAATCCCTTTTAAACATAGGGCAAGGTAGAGGGCTGAGGGGTGGCAAACTTTTGTCTGCCATCGTATGTGATACACAAACACTCTTACACTTCTTGATTTCTTGCATGACTGCAATGTTCCTTGAAGAAACATCCCTTTCCAATTAGCTAACGTTAGACTCTTTCAGTATTACTTAAGTCATTTTTTAATGCTGGGGGTTTAGCTTTGGAAGTTCATTATTTTCTTCTCAATCTTTTCCTGCATCAGTTTGGGTAGAAAATTAATGTTGTTCCAATCAATTCTGCTTATGTGAATTTTATGTTTTGCAGTGCATCTGTCTTATTTCTTACAAGACTAACTAAAATAATAATCCCTACTTCAGTACATTTTAAAACTAATCTTTTACCTGAAAAATAGCTCAAATTACATTCCAATGATTTGATGGATTCTCTTCTGTATATGCAATCCTGGATCTGCTAGATGATGTAATACAGGCACGGCAACTGGAAGCACTACCTTACACAGGAATCTGGGGAGATCATTTCCCCTAGATAATGATATTGCTTTATGTCTAGGTCACAGCCATGCTGCAGGGTTTGGTAATATAATGAGCCAGCAGCTCAAAACAGGCAAGTGTCTGTAATGTACAGTGTTTAACTAGCGTTGTAATTTCTATACCAAAGTCCTACCTTGAAGTTTATCTGCCCATTGGGCAAGCGGTTTGTATGTATTTTGTGCAGAAAGTAGATATCTTTAATAAACAGGTTGAAAACTGGGATGACTATTTTCTCTCGATTGCTGTTGGCAGTCTGAGATCGCTGTGCTGCTCCTTGCAGGGCTGTGCGGTAATTACAAAAGTTGCTGGATGGATCCATGTGATGCTGTTTTTATGGGGGACAAAAAGGCAGTCAAGTGACATGTTTCCTGAAAAGAAAAGCTTTGATCTAACCAGCAGAGAGTTCATTCTTTATGAATTTGTTGGGCCTCTTTTTCAACTTTCAAGATAGAGTACCTTCTCCTGATCCTGCCTGCGGTCAGGTTGTTCTATCTTGTTTGAAAGGAGGGTTCTGTACTGGCTTTACATCTGTGCTTTGCTTTAGTGGTTAATGGAAAGGAAATGAATTAGAAGTGGAAACTGAAAGGAAATGATAAATGACTGTTGGAAAGAACCAAAATTCTAACTGGATGTCGCCGATCTTTCTGATGACAATTTCAATTACATTTTGTTTCATTCAAATCTCCACTAGATGGAGTACTCTAATTAGTTTTAAGGGTAAGAAAATAGCATTTTCTTGAGTGAAAACTACCTCGATGTTAAATTGCTAGGAAGATGTAAAATGTAAAATATGCTAGGAAGAAATAAGCTAAAGTAAACTCGCATCCCAAACTCCCCCTACTTTTTTGTTTTGTTTGGGGTTTTTTGCAGGCAAGTAGGGAGTTTGAAATTAGGAATGCTCTCCTTCATGTTTATATGCTGATGACCACTGACATAGGTGCCCTGACGATCTCTGACTTTGTAATTCCACAGCAAAGGTTTGGATGAAGCTATTTGGTACACTTCTATATGAAATCTAAACTTTATACATACCTCTAAAACATCAAATTTGGCTGTTTTGACCTTGGACCAAGTTTTCTTTAGCCGTGCCACAGGACTCAAGTTCATGCCAGCTGAATGGAGAGAGGAATGAAATAACTGAGTTGAAAAAAAAAAATGTAGGACTAATATAACTCTGTGTTTGTGCATCAGCACCACACGCTTTGGAAGGCTCTTCAGCTTGACAAACAAAACTTGTAACTAACACTCAGCCACCAATGCAGTGATCCGTTGCCAATGTAAGGCAAGGATGAGCATAGTCTTACCAGTAAGGCTGTGAAATGCAGTGCCTTTTGTCATCTGTGTTAAGGATACTCACAGATAATAGCCATCATTGAGTTGAAGTTTCCAATATTGAAGCATTCTCTTGCCACATCAATGAAAAACTCCACCATTCTTGTACGCTGCTTTTTCTTTACAACCTGAAAAAAACAACCAGGTCTGTTAAGAAAGAGGGGATGGCCTGAATTTTGGATGGGATGTTCAGTCAAAGGCATTGTAACAGGTTGATTGAATAGACATTTCAAGACTTATCCAGCTAAATCTTAGGATGATAGAGGCCTGAGGGTGTTTTGTTAAGATGAATTTTTAATAAAATAGCAGAAGTATTTGGGGCTACTACCAATTATTTGTCTAGTTGTGGGGGACTAAATTTTTTGTTTATACATAAAGTTCAATGTCTTATGGAATCTTGTATAGAGAAGCTGGAAACTTTCAGCAATTTCCTGTTACTGGAAAAGGGAGATAACAGGAAAGAATATGTGCAAGAAAATTAAACCTCTGAAAAAGGGGGGAAAGCAGTGGACAGACATCAGACCAGGGGCATGTAACTCGAATGTGAGTGAGAAATCTGCCATGTGCTAATTTTCCTGTGTATGCTTCCAAATGATCTCCTGACAGCAGGTAGTGATGATGATTAAATATACAAATTCCCCCTCATGAAAATATGTAAAGGATCTAGCAAGTGATGCTGAACATATGCTCTGCAGATTCTTTTATAAATGGCAAAGATAATATATAGCACTGTCTCCAAACTTTGTTTCCAAAAGCCATCAATCTTTCTCTTTTGTTTTTGGTTTTATTTTTATTTTATTGTCTAGATTATGCTCATTCATCAGAATCTTTCCCATAATTATTTCCCATATTTATTATCTAGAAGTTCAGTCTGGTTTATGCAAAAATGGCTCCTGACTACAGACTATTTCACCAGGCTATTTCTTTTCTTTCTTAAAAAAACCCAACAACAATCCCTTACCTAAATACTTTGGTTTCTGTGTCATATCAAAAGTTTCAGTAGTCAATGTCTTGGATTAACCCTTGGTAGGCTAAAATATTTCATTTGACTGGTTTACTAAATACAGTAGCCATACCAGCCAGGTCTGGAAGATGTCTTGGTGTGTTTTTGTAATAAGTAATAGTAAGAGCAGGAAATCTTAAGAGATTAGGATCAATATATCTGACTTTGTGAAGCTGCAGTAGGCATCTGGATTTCCACAGAAAGGGCTACTGACCAAGAAGGAATAGACAGAAAATTTCCCATTTGGTGGAATAGGAATCTAAAAAGACAGAGGATACATATGGGTGGGGTATGGGTGTGTGGTTCTGAGGCAGTATACCTTCCATTTCTTTGCTTATTATAGAATAGAAGTTACTTTAACCTCTAATAAGGCTGTTCTCCCTCTTTTTTTTTTTTTTTTAAACTGCTCCAGTAGTCTGCTTTCTTTCCAGACTTCTGCATAAATTTTATTCCTGAATTTTCTACAACAAAAATTCTGACAGTGCTAATGATACCTAAATGGAATGGAAGGACAGCTGTTTATTGGTAAATCTGCATTTGAAAATGAGTAACTTCTGAGAATTTATGCATGTATTTAAAAAAATAATAATAATCCAAAAGGGCTCTTAAGTGAAACTCCACACAAGTTCCATTTCACTGCACAACTAATGCCAATTGGAAGCTATACAAAACTAGAGAATATATGCAAAGCCAACCATAGCCCTGAACCCTTAATCATATAAGCATGCAAATAATTTAATGCTTGAGTAATGCCATTATCTTTAATTGCACTGCTAATGTTTAAATCTCCTATTAAATCACTGCCTGCCTTTTGTCCTTAAGGCCAGGATCACTTTGCTATCTTGTTTTCTACAAATACTTACTCGACAAATCTCTGTAGCCACCAGCATGCTGAGACAATTGAACCAATTGTCATAGGCCTCCAAATTATAGGTTTTGGTCACGTCGCCTCGGCACTGTTAAGAGAACACACCACACATTAATCCTATCCTGTATCATGTAAAGTCAACGTACCAAAAAAGATAAAGTTCAGGTTCATGTCCTGGTAAAATCTTGCTGATTATTTTTTCTTTTTTCAAGGCATGAGCTTAAAAAAGGTTAGAACTGGTCAGCCTTTCTCGCACGGGGAATACTTAAACTATGAAAGTACTTTAACCTGCTTATTTATTGTTTCTTTTTCCCTCCATACCCCTTTCTTGTACCTTGTGATTATCCAGGGAGTCCATGTGGCTGACAATCTGCATCAGATCCTCTGGGTAAATGTTGCTCACCCTTTCCTGTGTTTAGAGAGATGGGAGATTGTCACCGTACAGACAAACAGGGAGTCCCGTCAAAAGCGCAGCAATAAAGCCCAAGTTAGGAGAACATTTTGGTAACCTTCATCCTTCTTCTGTGTTGGTGTGTGAGGTGTTTTTATCGGTGTACCTCTTGGTCTTGCTCATTATTTGGTATTTTTTTTCCTTAAAACATTGGAGGCTTTTGGTAAAGCAATAGCAAAACTCATATTGATGAGTATATTAATATTTAGTAAATGGAAAATGAAGTAATTCACACAAATCAGTGTCTCACCAGTTCAATATAGGTCAGCTGCTGTGCCAAGATCAGAGGGTCACAGCACACACTCAGGATGTCCTTTTGAGTCGACTGTGGCTTGGTTTTGAGGATGGTGCCTTTGTCAGTAACGGGTTGCCGGAATTTCTCTCTGATTTCCTGGTACTGGCTCCGTGCAGAGAGGGCCATCAGGAGATTCTGTGTCATCTGGCTAATGATCTTCTTCACTGTTCCATTTTCCTAAGCAAAAGGCAGAAACAATGACTCCTAAAACCCTTTAACTCTTGCAGATGCTGGTCACCAAAGAAATTCTGACTGGGAAAAATAAATGCCCGTTAGCCATTTTCTTTCATCTTCTCTGAGCTGATCATCCTCTGGCAAATGAACTTGTCCTAAGTGCCCCCACGACTTCGTAATGCCTGCCTGCCTTCCCAGCTCTCTTTCGCTTGCTTGGCTGTTGTGATCCTTGCAGCAGCATCAAAGGCAGCTATGTGAAAGGTGAGGTTTTTGGATCCTCTGTGTACCAAGTGCCAAAAAGCTACTTCTCATTCTGATCAGACCCACTGATGATCAAGTCTATCTAGCCCAGCCAGGCTCCAGGGAATTCACATTATGTCCAGGAATGTACCCCTAAAATAGCCTAGCTTGGCTTTGAACAACTATAGCCTTCAAAGATTTAGGTAAGAGCACAGTATACATCATGTTGTTGGGACAACTAAAATGCAATTCTGTTCATCAGGTGCAGCTTTTAAACACGGGATCCATAAGGACACATACTGGCAAAGCCACAGAATTATAATCCATCCACTCAGGGCTTTGATAATTAAAGCAAGCTGAATCATTTCTGCCACTGACTGTGTCCTACAGACATTTCTTTATGAGATCAGCCCTTAAGAGCTAACTTAACCCTTTCCTACTCCTCCCTCGCTCCTGTTAGTGCTTTAAGTGACCCAGCTTCTCTTGATCCTGTTCTTCCTGCTGCTGGAAAAACTAATTTATGAAAGACAGTCCTTCTGCTCCTTCCTACACAATTGTTCTCTTGCTTTCATGCAAATTATTTCTCTCGAAGTTAGACACAAGTTTGTTAGTTTACAACCTGCTGTGCTGGTTTCTGCCAGTCAACTGGATACACTAGAAAGAACTGCAATGAGTCTGCGATCATCCAAAGAAGCCATTAATGTGCAGTGATGACTGAAATTATGTAGCAGATGTGAGACGATGACTACCAAATACTTGTGTATAGCATGCTATAATTAAGCAATAATAGTGTCAGAATGTTGCTTTACAAGGCAATAATCTGACTCCCAAGTGAAATCAAATGAAAAACTGAAGGCAATGTAGCTCATCTTGAGGCAACTGGATTACTGCTGAAGAGCAGCTGGCTGGAGCCATTTCCGATGCTGTGCTACAAGTGTTCAGAAATGCCAAGGAAGCTGGGGGGTGTGACACTAAACTAAAGCGCTAATTTTGCTGTCTGGTATGCTGAGACTTTTATTGTAAATCACTTGACTTCAGCTGCTCTGCCTGCCTTACCTGTGTGTCTGGAAGGAAGCAGACTTTGTAGATGTGGATCGTAGAGAAGCAAATTTCAAGGCAGGTGAGAGTATTGCAGGTATTATGTGAGAGTGCCCAAAGAAACCACAGTGGCGTGAAAAACTGTGGCTTAAGCTATTACGAATTCATTAGCATCTTCATACTTAGATAAATTCCCTTAGAGTTTTAGCAGTTTCCTTTTATTATTAGTCTGACCCTAAATTTTCTTACAACTTTGTCAATGAGTGTACAATAATTTGTCCTTGTCAGAGTTCAAACAAGACATTTGTACCTCATTTGGGGCACAACCCTGGCTATAGCTGTAGCTATCTGGTACGCTGTCTGATATCACTAGGGACAAGCACCTGACCACTTTCGAAGAGTTCTCAGTTCAATTTCTATCATATGTGTGGAAAACTCCTGCCTAATGAATTTGATTTCCTTCTGTGACGGGGTGACCCATCTGGTAGACAAGGGGAAGGCTGTGGATGCGGTCTACATAGACTTCAGCAAAGTCTTTGATCGAGTCTCCCCCAGCAGGAAAAGCTGGCAGCCCATGGCTTGGACAGGTGCACCCTTCACTGGCTTAAAAACTGGCTGGATGACAGGGCACAGGGAGTGGTTGTGAATGGTGCTGCATCCAGTTGGTGTCCAGTGACCAGTGGTGTCCCCCAGCGATCAGTACTGGGCCCCCTTCTATTCACCATCTTTACTGATGACCTGGATGAGGGGATCATGTCTACTATTAGTAAATTTGCAAATGACACCAAGTTGGAGAGCAGTGTCAATACCCTGGAGGGTAAGAAGAAGCTGCAGAGGGACCTGGACAGGCTGGGTCAATGGGCTGTGGCCAATGGTATGAGATTCAACAAGGCCAAGTGCAGGGTCCTGCACTTTGGCCACAATAACCCCATGTATCTCTAGGGACTGGGGGATGACTGGCTGGAGAGCGGCCTGGCAGAGAGGGACCTGGGAGTGCTGGTTGACAGCCGGCTGAACACGAGCCAGCAGTGTGCCCAGGTGGCACGGAAGGCCAGTGGCATCTTGGCCTGCATCAGGAACAGTGTGGCCAGCAGGTCTAGGGATGTAATGCTGCCCCTGTACTCGGCACTGCTGAGGCCTCGCCTCGAGTACTGGGTGCAGTTCTGGGCCCCTCACTTCCAGAAGGATCTGGAGGTGCTGGAGCGGGTCCAGAGGAGAGCGAGGAAGCTGGGGAAGGGACTGGAGGGAAAGTCTCATGAGGAGAGGCTGAGGGAGCTGGGGTTGTTCAGCTTGGAGGAGACTCAGGGAGAACCTCATCACTCTACAACTACCTGAAGGGAAGCTGTAGTCAGGGCCAGGCTCTTCTCCCAGGCAACTGGTGACAGGATGAGAGGGCAGGGCCTGAAGCTGCGCCAGGGGAGGGTCAGGTTGGATCTTCGGAAGCCCTTCCTCACAGAAGGGGTGATAGAACAATGGAATGGACTGCCCAGGGAGGTGGTGGAGTCACCATCCCTGGAGGTCTTTAAGAAAAGATTGGATGCTGCACTTAGTGCCATGGTCTAGCTGATGTCGTGGTGTTGGGTCATGGGCTGGGCTTGATGATCTTTGAGGTCTGTTCCAGCCTCAGAAATTCTGTGATTCTGTGAGTAGAGTTCTAAGGGGATTTGGAAGAGCTTTAAAATACGAACCATCACCATAATCTCTTGCTGAAGCACAGTATGGGAGATTTCTTGTGGTAACAAACACAGAGCAAGAGCTGCTTTTTGTCAGTGTCAAGTTATGTTTCCTAAGGGTCGGATGTGGCATAGCTCTTTGCTGATCAAACTTGACTTGTAGCCTTGTTAAGGGGATAAATATGCTGATGCTGTAATTAATGGATGGCATCAGATGCCTCAGACACCAGCGCACTGAGCCACTCCATGAAGACGTGTTTTTCTCAAATGGTAAGTTATTCATACAGAACAGAGTGGGAGGGAAAGAAAGGCCACAACTTCTTTCTACTTCAAAGTAATAGACAAATTAAATACTAAGATACAGATGCTGATTAAAACCTCTGCCAAGTCCCCTCTCACTACTATTTCTGCCAATAAACACCTCTTTGCCCTTGTCTATAAAGGGAATGGAAGGCATGTTATAATCCTATTTCCATTTCCCCCTCTACAAAGACACGTTTTCACAGTAGCATCCAGGTAAACAGCGTTGCTGATGCAACAAAACTGACATACTTCCTTCTGACAACTTGGTAACACCTAATTGTATTGTGTCCTATCACTGATTCATGAAGTGCTGTCAAACCTGTTGTTCTTCATTTTCTCTGTACTTGAATCAACAAAAACACATAATACAATTGTCTTCTCACTTCCTGCTAAGCATTCTAGAAAATATCTTGAAGTTGTGAGTTTAAAAACAGAAGGTTCTACTTTTCCAGAAGTAAGCCTTCACGTTCATACAAACATTCCCTTGTACTTCTGGATTATATGCTTTCTTTTGCCTAGTGGTAGTTGCAGTGACTTTCTCAATGTGAAAAAAGTGTAGGCTTTGAGTGTTAAAGGGGGGGAAAAAACAAACACCACCACCCCCAAAAAATTCCAAACAAGACAAAAACCAAATAAGCAAAAAAAAAAAAACAACCAACCAAACCCAGAAAACTAGCAGCCCTTGTTATATTTGACTCTCCTTTATCCTTTTGCTTTAGAAAAGTGTTGCGAGGCCTAGTTTTCTTCATAGGCCAGAAATGGAGCTGTTAAGATGGGTGATTGACTAGCTAGCAGAGCTCAAATGTAACTTCCTTTGTGGAAATGCTGTGCGTGTCACCTGAAGCATACAACAATGCTGTGTTGCTGACTGTTGGTTTTAGGAGCTAGGAATCAACTGTTAAATTATAAGCATCTTCACTTTGAGCAAGAGTACATTTGACAGAATGTTGATATGTCTTGCAGGATTTAGAGGTGTAGAGTAGTAACAAAGTAGAAAGGATGGTACATAATTCATTAGGAAAGTTAACTATGATGTGCCATTGTAGTCACTGTTCTTTCCTTTCTTCTTCTGCACCACATCCATTTTTCCTATCATAACTATTTTGTCTCTTCCTCTTGCACTTCGTCGTTATACATAGACAGTTTCTGCTAATGGACCATTAAGTTCATCACTCAGACCATGTCCTGCAGTTACACTGACAGCTTAGCAACTGCTGCTGTAGCCTATTTAGAAAATACTGCATCTAGGAGCAAGGGTTTGTATATAATACCATAAACCATATACAAAGCTTGACGAATTTTGCTTTACTGCTTAATGGGCTTTCTGCCCCCTCTATCCTCCCGCGACCCTTACCTCATCACATTGTGTGATCCTGTGAGCAATCTCCTTCAACTCTTTCATGGATTTTTCATCTTGGAAATCATAGGGGAAAGTTTCAGTCCATTCCTTCAGGAGCTGAATGATTTTGGCAGCAAAGGATTTTAACTTTGCCTAGAAAGAAACAATGAGCTGATTACTGACGTTAGACTTTTCTGTCTGCAGAGTAAATTAGCTCACATAAAACTAGAGACACCCTTGAAGATTCTTCACATCAGCAGTAAGTGAAAGGGGATAAAAACCCCCATAGTTAACTGAGGCAGATTCCTAAATAGTATGATTCAGCCTGCTTTCATGGTATCTTGGTAATGTTTCTTACCAGACCCTTTGAAGATATTTTTCCAGGTTAGTTGTATAAAGCCAGGAAGATGACAGAATAAGTAACTTGCTTGACTGAAGTCAAACCTGATTTATGCTATCTGAGGAAGCAGTACCTTAGTGTTTGAATTCAAATATGTACAAACTGCAGCACTTTACCAAGCATCTTTCATGAGAAACATTCACAAAGACATTTTTGTTCCATGGAATTTATCAGTCCCTCCAGACTGTACATTAAAATAAGTGAGTGACAGGGAATACGTGCGTGTTCTCTCCACGACATCTAAATCAAAATGGAATTTGAAAATAAAAAGTATTGGCTTTTACTTAAAAAGCTATCAATGACAGAAATAGGAGGGAGAGCTAATTTCTGAGTTCTTCTGTTACCCATGAATCTTCTAAGGCTTTTTAACAGTTAGACCTGAATTGGGTGCCAGTTTTTCCCTTATCACAGCAATAGGTAGCAGCATCAGTAAATCCAAGGGAGCACTCCTGTAACATTGTGAGTGCTAAAACCACTTGTAATGAACAAGAAGAATCAAAACATTAACTCAAGATTGTATTTATCTTCCCACCCTACTTACGATGCACTGAGGAAAAAAGGATGTTTTCATTTATATTTACCTCCCCACTTGTGCAAGCTACAGAAGTCCCACTACACAGCAGTTCCTTCTCCCCACGCACTGTGCACCTTCCCCTCGGGAGTTACAGAAGGAGTCTTAGCTTGTGAGTGTCACTACAAGATATCAGTGTGTTTCCTTTTAAGTCACACAGAGAATGTCTTCTAAGAACTGGTAGGAACTCTTGCCAAGATGTCATCTGACCATAGTATGTCCCAGTTTGTTTAATCAAAACTAAAAGTAAACCAAGCTAAGCTACTTTTTGCCCTTTTTTTTTTACATCTCACTGGTATGTAGTCAGTGGAAATATTAATAATGATTAATAAGAGCTCTGAATTTAAGCCATACATCCTTGAATCCTCAACCTGAAAATGACACAATGTTCCCTGTAACCAGAAGGGAATTTTCTTGCTCCTATGGAGCCCAGCTTCAAGGTATTGAAGTTGTTTGTCCTCCAGACTCCCACTGTTATCTGCCTTACGGAAAAGACAATTTGTACTTTTTTGCTAGGGAATGCACAGAGCTTGGCATCATTAAAAGAATAATCTGTAGGTAGTGATAGAGAATTAATAAGCCAGCCAGTGCAATGTTTTCATTCAGTGAAAATTAACAGGTATGTGTCTGCTCCACTTCTATTCACCAAAAGCTGCTACAGAACTGTTTTGTTGATATTAATTATCCCGAATATCCTTTCTTTTTAACTTTTGAACCTGAAAAAGGAGAGATGGAAGCAAGACGGTTCCAAAATCCTTCCTTAGGCCATTACAAGCATCTCCATATGAACACTGACTTCCCATCTCATCTGCCTACTTGTGAGTTGCTAGGCTTTGCTTCCTTCATGATGGAATGCAAGGCAAACTGCAAACCATATTACTGTTCAAGTAATCGCTCTTCAGCTGTAAAAACAGCTTAGTGTTTTATAAAATGCTTTTGATGCTTGTGAAAATAAGGTATGGTTTCCAAGGGCAACGCTAAGGAGCATCAGCATAGCAAAACATGAGACTCCTGCTTCATGTGCACTCTGATGAAACCCAAAGAAGTGTGACAGGCTCGAGGCACGTAATTTGTGATAACCTAGATAGAAATCACACAGATACGTGGGTAGCAGCACACACTTTCCTTTTTGTCATGGTTGCAATACACCTAACAACCTCCTTTTCCTGTAGTCCTACTCCAGAGGAGAGCTACCCCTTAGGTCTGACACAGAATTCTCTGGAATCTATGGGAATACTTTTCCCATAAATATTTCTTTGAGAGGAAAAATACTTAAGTACTGTGGATCAGCTCTGTTCTGCACGAGACAAGACAGGCAGCACTGAGAAACAACTAGCAATTAGAAAGGAGGGCAACAGCAGTACCATGCTTGTAGGAAAGGGAGTTTTGATGACAAATACCTGGTTATGAGTATTGTTTTAATTTTTGGTGTTAAAGAGGAGAATGTACTGTTGAGAAAAACTGAGGGAAATCATAATTTTTGAAGGAACTTCTGTATTCCAAGACAGGCAATACAAGCTTAATAAAAACTAACCTCTACTTTCTCTTTTTATTACTTACTACTTCAACTTCTGATTTAAAATCTATATTTTCAAGCTGCAGAAATAATGCACCACCGTTTTAACAGTTATTTTCACTGAATAATACTATACAAGTGGGTTTTTTTTCTTTTTCCCTGAGGCAATCTTGTTTGGGTCTTTTCAATCTCTAATGCATTTATGGAGAGTTAAATTTTATCCTTTACAGTCAAGCTTAACCACTGACTTGTATATTATAATTGATGTCTTAAACTGTTGCAACCGTTCCTCTTAATGAGTCACCAAAAGGACTCTAGATGGGCTCCGGGGCATTCCAGAATGTTTTTCCTTTTAATCCACTTTTCTCTGAGTTGTTTTCTATAGAACTCTTGCTATCCAGTCATGTCAGGAATGTAAGAATGATAAGTGTTGTGGTGTGTAAGCTCTTTGCCACTTTTTGAACTTGCACACTATCCAGGCAACCAGTCGGCCAGCTCCTCATCCTAAGAAATCTGCATAAGGAAGCTCTATCAGAGATGATCAGAGATGCTTTAACTACTTCTGCCAGCTATTTCCTGCTACAGAGCCACTTAATTAGATGGTGCTGGTAGCTGATGATACCTCAGCAGGTTATGACTGTGAACAAATAGTGTCTCAAATCAAGAATTTCTATGCTGCACGTGAAATAAGCTTTTATGTGTTGCCAGATAAGAAAACCAAATGTTTGCAAATGCTAGTGGCCAGACTATACTGTAAGACATACAGGTGTTTGCAGTAGAGGACAGTAAAGTAGACGTTTGAGAGCCATGTCTGAAGTGTGTGTATTGTTTTCTGTGTTTAACGAGCAGGAAAAAATTAGTTTGTTAAGGAGCTAGGAAGAGATCAAGGGCATTGTAGGAAAAGCAACCAGAAAAGCATGTGAATTAAAGCAGCCTCACAAACACTCATGTTTTATTGTCACCCTGCTGTTTGGAAATGGGCCTACAGGAAAACTAACAAACTATCAGCAGAAGGTGTAAGAGTGTGGGTGTTTGGAACATGACCTGCTCTATTTTACATCCTGTTGTTAGGATGTAATGCTATTTCATTTCAGTGTGGAAGCCATGATACTTTTTTAAGACATCTGCTGAAAAACTAGAGTAATATTACTTTACAACTAATATATTCAAATAGCCAAGTGATTTAGTCACCAGATTCTGTTTCATTTTAAAAGCTCTTAAGTGGCCCCCAGATTTTTCATTTTTAAATCTCTTAAGTGTATTGTTATTCACCAAAGTTTCATCTTATATCCCATTATTTTTGAATCCAAGTATTTGACGCATGTATTTTGTCACTAGCTACCGACAACAGTCTTCCTCTTTACATGCTTCCAGATCAGCTTTACCATTCCGTGTTTCAGATGGTCCCAGCATCTCTTACAAGTTGCCACCTCTGTTTAGTTACATGGTGCTGAAGAACCAGGACAACTTACTGAGCATCAGTTTGAGGTTGCTGAGTCATGAACTCATTTGGCAGTGGTGCTGGCAACCATTATCACCTCTGTGTACAAAGCTGGATGCGGTGGTTCTTGCACCTTCTTTCCCTGACCCCTTGAATTCCCCAGCACCTACATGACAGGTTACATGGCTATTTGGCAAGCAGATCAGGGGACTGACCTGGATGCGGGTAATTTTTTCACCCCGTGGTTAGCTTTTCCTGTGGAGTAACTTTGTGACATAATATGAGGCTGCATGGACAGTAAGGGAGAAAGAAGCCCTTAGGTCAGTGCTCCTGGTAAAAACTCTATGTTGCCAAACCACAGGGTTATCTTTTGGGCTCCCCACTCAGAGTCCTGATGCACCAAAGAGAAAATAAAATGGGCCCAGTGACATGGTGAAGATTAGGAACACGAGTGTGTCATTTCTCACCACAGAAGAATGTACCTGAAACACGCCCAGGATTTGAACAACTTAGGTCTTTAAATACCTGCCGATTTCATCCTTCTTTCTGTCACTTTTTTATTTGCATCCCAGCCTGCACTATTCTGGTACTTCCATTTCAGACAAAAGCCCTTCAATACACACTTTCCAGAACAGTGGGACTTAGATGGATGTGTGTATCATAAAGTGACACGGTTTGGTTTAATTTGTTTTAGTTCAACTCCATAATCATGTGTGTCAGACAGGCTACAATTTTAAGTAGACCATCCTTCTCTGTTAATGTCCAGTGACAGGACAAGGGGCAATGGGTGCAAGCTGGAGCATAAGAGGTTCTGCAGAAACATAAGGAAAAACTTCTTCACTGTGAGGGTGACAGACACTGGAACTGGCTGCCCAGGGAGCTTGTGGACTCTCCTTCTCCGGAGACGTTCAAAACCCACCTGGAGAAGTTCCGACGTGACCTGCTCTAGGTGGTCCTGCTCTGGCGGGGGGGGTTGGACTAGATTATCTTTCAAGGTCCCTTCCAACCCTTAACCTTCTGTGATTCAATTTTCCTGAGAGGTAACTTTCTGATTTACTGTAACACTAACTTAAAAGACCCCACCAATAACCTACAGCACTCGGCTCTATCAGGATGGTGAAGGTGTCTCGAGAAAGGGGAATCAGATTCAAGAAAGACTTAACTTGGTGAAATCCCAGAAGTGCCAAGTGACTTGCTGGGCAGGTTTCATGGTAGATACACTTGCTCCAGTGCACTGCATCAATGTGTAACTCATGAGCAAAGTTCTATTTCCAGCCCCTGCATCCCTCTGGTAAGGTAGTACGTAACCTATGTTTGTGTCTAGCAAAGAAGCAACAGTACTTCAAGGAAAACAGACCCAGTTAAAAGTACATCCAGTAACACATGCCAATTGCCATTTTGATCTATTCTTTAGCAATCTTTTTAGCTTTACAATGAGGAGAGTGGGAAATACGTGACAGTAGCACAGCTCACTGAAGGATGTAATGGTTCATTTACCTTTTCTGCCTCAGTCCCCACTTCTAGCTGCTGCTTCTGCTTAATGCAGATCTGCCCCACTTTAGCCAGGAGCTCGTGTGGGTGAATGAAGACTCGTGAGCTCAACAGGAAAGTGAAGATGTAAGTCCTCTGTGGAAGCAGAGAGAAAAACAAAACAAACACAAGAGTTGAATAACTTTAGTAAAAATAACGTCTTCCTTGGAAAAAACTATTCCATAAACCATAAATACAATGTTCCCTCATTTAAACTTTTTATAAAGTTTTCCATTTCCCGAGACATGCTGGTTTTTTCTAGCTCTGTTAAAAGGAAACGCTGTAGGCTTCAAGGCTGTTAACCACGGTGCTTTCAGATTCCCCAATGATTCCTTTAAAATGCCAAACTTAATATGCCTAACTAGTCATCACTCACCAAAGACAAATGAAATATGTCCAGTGTAGGGTGTTATGCCTCTGGAACACTACTGTTTCTGCTGCTTTGTTTCTTTAAGAGTGATTGTTTTTCATCGAGCTGCAGAAAACTGCTTCCCATGTATTCCAGACCACAGCTATAATTTCTTCATGTATGGGGTCTTTTTTGTTTCTTTTTTTTCCCCACAATCACTGACACAAGCTTTAACTTAGATTGTGGCCATATGTCAGTAATTTAGTTTTAAGCTTGACTACTTAATTGGGGCCTGTTTCAGAGCCTTTTGAGGATGGACGCTGCTAATAAATGCCAACAATTATTATTTCTCATTAGAAATAGCCTCTCCATTTGTATTTTAAAAGAAGATGTAATGCATTGGATTCCAAGCCATTCTCTGGACAGTTTAGTTGAAAAGAGAATGCCTTCATGGCCTAGTTCTGCTTCAGTGTTTGAAACTTGACTTCTGTATTTGCACGTACCTGCCTGAATAATGACTGTAGCATCTCCTACAGGCTTCTGTTTTTCCTTTAGGCTTTTTGACAAAATTTGGAGTTAGGAAATTGTAGGGAATCTCCTTAACAAGGGTTAATTGAAATCCGTTGTCATGTTTGCAGCATGTACTAGGTTGTTAGAAATGTGATTTGGAGGCCACAGCCATGGTGACTGCACACATATACCACCTGGGACTGGGCAAGTAAATTGAGACATCTTAAAAACTCAACACCAGTCATCTAAAATGCAGCATCTCAAAGATCTCCAAGGTCCCTTCCAACCCCTGACACCCTGTGATACCTGTGATCTCTACTACTAGCTGAATTCTGCTGCTTGCAGTCTCTAAAACACACTTGTAGTTAAACAATAATGGTATCCTTAGGACTCCAAAAAGGTTCTGGGGTTTATTTCTCTAAACATAATAAAATGTGGTGTTAGTGAAAACTTTTTCCCCTTCTTTAGTACTCAGGGTGCCCTGTAATTCAAATTTAGCACTAAACAGCTCCAAATATCAGAAGGGGAAAAACGAGTGGGATTTTTTTTCTTTTTTAAACAAAGTTATCTAAAAGTCACAGTGTTCTGGGAGTAAGTGAACAGTATCACAGATTAAGCATATATCTATTAAATATCCAACCCTGTTCCTCCCTTGTGGAGGAAGCTAATGAAAGAGCAGAGCGGAGGCAGCTAAAATGCTCATTCTGATTCAAAGATTTTAGTAGCACTGGGGTTCATGTATTAAATTAGGAATTGCATGTATTCTGTACAATCAAAACTGGAGTTAACCTGTAGTCTTTGCCTTGTCTATTGTTTATGAATAGAGGAAGAGAGGAGGAGAAGGGTAAGCTGGGTGGACAGTTTGGCTCAGGTGCTTGAATAGTGCTTCCATTGATGCCTACAGAAGATGATCTAACAGTCAGGCTGTGGTGGCTTTGAGCAGGTGGCCAGGGCAGTGACAGGACAGTGATAGCATGGAGTCCCCTTCTTGATGGCATGGCTGCAAACATGCCACACAGTGTACCTTGGGAAACTTCAAGAAACTGGGCTTCTGTTTGGTATGTCACATCCATCTCTCCCGAATTTGAGGGGTATTTTTATATTTTACAGTGACAAAATACTGAAGTTCATTAATTTAAAAAACAAATTCCATGTAACTCCTGTGCCTGCATCATGTTGCTGTGTCATCTTTGGAGATGCTTTAGAAAAATCTACAGTAGTATATGCAGTACGTTATGGGAAATAAAATTAGGCTGAAGAGCTAAGCTGAGTCACGAAGAGGAACTTGGTTGGGTTATGGGACAATGTATCAGATCTTCTATTCTTACATACGTAAAAACAATCCCTCAACTGATACACTCCACATTGAAAGCAAGAGAAAGAAAAGTGTTTGGGTGTGAGATATATTGGGGAGGGGGAAGGTCGAGGGGTTGGGTGTTGTGGTTTTTTATTTGTGTTTTAAACTAGGTCAGGCTATCCTCTCCTATTCTTTTGTAGCCATCGTCTGTGTTCATTTCTATCAGTGTTGTCCCTGAACTTAAAACACCAGATTATCTGTGAAAGGAATTTAGCTGTTGGGTTTGTCAGCTGTCTCATGGGGTTGTGTGAAAATTTCTGTCTGGAAACATGAAGCAGCCCTCACTTTTATGGTATCTTGCATTTGAGAGAGATGGGGACTTGAAAAAACAAAACAAACCCCCCAAAAAACGGGACTTTTCATCCCATCCCTCCATTATTGTTTGGGAGTTTAGAACCCTGTCTGAAAGATAACTCGGTGTGTAAGTAGCAGCAAACCACAACTTAAGTCACGCTGTCCTGGCAGTGACCTTTGCTATGATAAGATGGAACACATTCTTTTAAGGAAAGACATAATTTTGCTTCTCATACTAATTCTAGTGTTGGTCTCCTTGGTGGAAGTTTGTATGATGTGGGACAGTGATCATCCAGAGTGATTCTGAGGAAGGTGCATTCAGTGTATCACTTCCCTACTGGTAGACTGCAAGAAAAGAGGACCCAGATGACATGGGCTTTTATTTATTTTCTATGTCAATCGTTTATATGATGTTCAAAAAAGTGCCAAACCAGTAGGATGCAGGAAGATACATGGCTGTAAAAGTGTGAGTATTTCCCATTGTAGGCTTGCTGACATCTCTTCGTAATCAGTAGTATCTATACTGGAGCCATGCAATGTTTTTCCAGACAACACTGGACTATGAGGTTTTAAAAACAATTTATTATTACTTCTGGAACCCATCTGCTGTACTTTCATTTTTATTTTTTTTTTAAGTCACTTAACTGGAACTAGATTTAGTACTTTGGAAAACAGAATTGCTCCGTTGTGGTCAATCAAGATATGCTGGTTTACAATATATCAGTATCTAATTGTGGAGGTTTTTGGATTCTTTTATTACTTATGCTGGCATAGGCAGGAAGTAACAGCAATTAAGACCCAAATTAAAAATGATACATCTGACAGCAGTACTGACCCTCATCTCCTTGCCTCTCTGCTAATAGCCACGCCCTGTTCAATAAGTAAATTTCAGGCTGAACTAAGCCATACGTTTCACCTTAGTGGTAGGTTACAGGGTTAGGAACGCAGTTGCTTTAGACATGAAATCTTTTGTACTAACATCATATGCCTTACCTACGTCAAGGATTACTGTGCTTTGTTGCAGCTGTACTACAAGGCACATATAGGCTAAATGTTACATGGAAGAATCTACGCTCTCTCATAGGCAGTCCCCTAATGATGAAAATGATGGTTTGGAGAGAGGAATTTAGCTATGAAGCTAGCTGGTCTAGCAAAGAATGATTAAAAAATGCTTCTTTAAGACACAAGATAGAAAGTTAAGCTGCATTTATAACTCCAAAGTGACAGGTATTTTGGAGCAGAAGCAAAATAAATAAATAAAACCCAAACAAAACAAGCAAAAAACGACAACCAACAAAAAATACAAACCCAAACCACATCCTTTCTGCACTTTCTGTACTTGGAACAATGTGAGCTGACACAAAAGGGGCTTGTGCCTTACAAGAGAATAAGAAGCCAGATTCCTTTAGTGCCTAAAGTTGTTGCTAAGAGATGAGTTGAATTATATTAAAAAAAGAAAAAGTGAGGGCGCAAGCACACAAGACTAAAGAAGGAGTTGTTACACTCTGACCCAAGACTACCCTGATGTTGTCTTGCAGAGGGAACTAAAAATAAAGAAAAAATGTTTTCGTTGTGCATTCACTACTCATTCTAGAACTTCTTGTTTGTGAAATATTTTCTTGAAATGTTTTCTTGCTCTGGCACAAGGGTTGCAGACTGGTACATTCCATTCTTAACCTCCCGAACTCCTCTGTCTCATGAGTATACATTTTTCTATGTGCTGAACAAGTCCCTGTACACAAACAAGTCTCAAAAGAGTAGTACACAAATGTAGGCTGTTATCTCTCCTATCCTCCCTTGCCTGTCTCATGTTCTGCCATGTTGGCAAATACATTTTTCTTTTGCCTCCGTAACAGGCATGGAAGAAAAATACTCTGTTTGCTTTCTTCCCCACTTCCTTTTTCCTCTCCCCGCCCCCCCCCAGAAAGTTACTGTCATCTTTAGCTTAACATCCACATGGGCAGGAATGCCATCTAAGCATTGTACTTAGATGTATTCATCCAAATTTTTGGATGAATACTGCAACTTAGAGATATGTCCCTCTGAAGCTAAGGTAATTTCTGCCAGGGTTAGCAATAACTTCTCTTGGTGTGAATTACTTGGTGAAGCCTTGCTGCTTTGCTCTGTGAGGGGAGCTGGAGACATGAGACTGAGGCATGTTTATACCTTTCTGGAGTATGGGCTACTCTTCTGACAGGCTATCAGTGTAAATGGCTATCTCCATAACCCTCGGGGGCCACATCCCTAAAACCAGAAATGAGCATGAAATGAAGTATAAACATGCAAAATATATAAAAAGCTTGGATTTGAAGCTGATTCAAATACAGCTCCTTATGTTCTTCAAAGGTTATTTATCGACTCATTTTATAATTAATTCTTTCAGCTAGATTGGGTGATCTGATTTAACTAAATGTATGCGTCCTGCTGTAGAGGAGATGAATTTGGTTTAATGCTCTTTTCCATCTCTCCCTTGATTGTTTGTGTTGTATCTCTTAGCTGTCAGCCTGCAATCTATTTAAACTGCAGCCTCCCAGGGTGGGGTCTGTGACTGCTTGCCTTGCAATGTTCCCTTGCACTGGGTATGGCATAGCACCATGAGAACTAAAAGCATTCCAAAGTAAGTTGTAGACCCCTTAAGTAACACGCAATTCATGAAACCATTTTCAGAGTAGCTTTGCTATAAATAGATCTTATATTACAAGCTACAATAAGAGTTACAACGTGCATTATTAGCAGCTACTTAAAAAACATAGCTATAGTCCAGAGTCCAAGCAGCAAGTAGTAATATTCTAGTATCACACTAAACACAAGGAGCTGACTCCTTGGAAGGCTTAACTACAGCAGCCTAAAGCTATTACACTGGTGTATCATACCAGCCCTACCCACTGCTTTCTGATCTGCAGTGTGTATTTGGAGAGCAGAGATTGATGTCTATTACAATGGTTATCCTCCTGTGCCAAGGACTTGTCAGCACCTGTCAGAGGTAGTGCACTTGGATGTCAGCCATATTTAAATGCAAAGTTTATGATTAGTTTTGAACTGGGATTTTAAAAAGGCCTGGGTTGTTTTGGTTTTTTTCATCTTCTACTGATCATGGCTGGCAATTCTGCTGCATGTACCCACTGCACTCTCACAGGGGAGCTCTCATTTATGAGGATGGGTGGTTGTACGTGTGGCAGCTTTATTGTGACTCATGTGAAAACAGAGTAAAAAAGTTGCACGTTTCTCAGTCTAATTTGTGTAGAACAAGATAATGCCTGTGGTAGTTGGCTGTGCTGTAAGTTCAACATTAATGGTGACTGCAATTTCCTACTCCTTGTTAGCCTTTACCAAGAGCTGGGATGCTTCTGCTATGGCTGCTGCTTTTTCAGAGCTCCTATGGAAGATAACCTATAGAGCTCCTCTAATCTTTGGCAACTTGTTTAAATGACAACTTTCATTAATGGGTACAAGGGGTAATTTTAAGTGATAAAGGGATCTCTTAATAATATCCTATGTTCAGAATCTTAGTGCATACCCTGGAGTTATAAGTAGTATTTACTTCAGGGGACTGCACTGAGGACATTTAGTAAGTTGCAAAATCATTTTCAAGCTCAGGAAGGTACATTATTATACTGCTGGCCCATTAAAAATGTCTTAAGACAGTATTTTAATTAAAATCTACTTTTGTTGGGTTATTTTTTCTGATGGCCTAACTAGGAGATGCAGAGAAAATTAAGAAAAAAATAAAAATAAATTAATGCTAGTGCTGATTTCAGGTCTGCTTCCCTAGGTAGGAGCTGGTTAGTAGTTAATCTTGGCTGCATTAGAGCTAAAGCAGCTTAGAGGGATTGAAAATTCTGTGGCTAATGCTGCTTTTAATTGGTTCTTAAGGCACCCATTTGAGTTCAACACAGCTTTATCTTTCTAACAAGCGTTCTCATTTGAAAACAGAAAGGAGTATCCCCATTGAGCAACATCTTTAGTGAATGAATACTACAAGTAAAATAAATGCATCTTTAGCCTACATCTTAATGTTGAATCGGATGGAGGTAGAATTTCTTGAGGAAGCACCAATCCAGATACTAACCTAGGAAAACAATGGGAAGGAAAAAAAACCCTTCAGTGGCTACTTACATCTGGATAATAGTCCATGGTGGGCACCAGGCGCTCTATCAAGGCCTCCAGTGATCCAGAAACAAGGTTCCCATCCTGATAAACAGGGTCCACACACCTCTCCCCCATATCTGGCTGCACTTGTCCACTACAACTGGAACCAAGCATGCTGGAAAATATTGGCGTCTGGGGCATAGTTTCCTGCACCAAAAAAAAAAAAAAAAGAGGAAAAAAAGAGCTTTAAGCTTTCTTTCAGCAAGTCTTACGTGTGGGTTTTAGAGAGGCATACATTAAACACAATGACATATTTAACTGAACGCAGCCTGGACATTCAAGCTGAGTTCTGAATCCAAGCAGTCCCGTATCTGTAAGCTGACTTTGGGCTTTGAAATACACTTTAAACAGCGTCACTAAGGCTGTAGATGCAGAAGCTGTAAGAATTTTCTTCACTGTACTTGATTTCTCCTTTCTCCAATATTCTTCTGTCTCTTTATAGTTTGGGAGGTTTTTTTACTATACAAAGTTGAAAAAGCAAAATGCTTTCCGAGTTTGAAAGATACTAAAGGAGTCCCTTACTGAACAAACAAGCAAACAATCTGTGCCTTAGTGTCCCTTTTTTTACTCTTTTTAAAGTCAGACCTTTGGCCAAAACACTTGACTGGTGATGATAAATCCCTCGCCACTTCTACAGCTGGACGTATTCCAGGTCTTGACAGAAGTGAAGCTTCTCCTGCCCCTAGATATCACTGGAAACAGTTGGGGACACACTGTCTGAAGAAAACTGCCTTTTTTTTGTTGTTTTGGTCAAACATGAAACCATGAACTGGATGGAACTGAATGCTGCGACACACACTGTAATATACAACTGTCTTTTTTTTGCTTAGGAAATAAACCTGCTGTCGCAACACAAAAAAAACCACACGAAAGTTTGAGGTTTCTATCTCCCTCCCCTTGGCCACAAGCTATAGCTGTACGCCGTAGTTACCAACTGTGAGTAAACTGTGGGGGTTTTTTGTTTGTTTGTTTTGAACTGGCTACAGTTTAAATACATGCAGAAGGCTAAACAAAACATCCTGCTACTGCCTGTAAAGGTTGAAAACACTCTTCAGCATCAGTATCAAAATAGTTCCCCCTGGCTGCTGAAATAGTTAAGACTGTTTAGAAGGTAAAGTGAAAAGAAGGAAGCCTTAACTCTCTAGCTGCTGTCTCACCCTCTCCACAACAAACACGATATTGTCACACTCTGAAAAAGCAATTACGCAGATAAAAAGGATTAGGCCATTACCAGTGCCTCTAAACTGACAGCTGTTTCTAACTGTACTTGTGTCTTAGATATGTCCTCTCTTTTCGCTTCAGAGACTTTCCCCAAACTAGTTTAAGAGCTGAAAACCTCTAAGTGGCGTTTTTTTGGTTGGTTTTGGTGGGGGTTTTTTTGGCAGCACTTGAAGTAACTGCAGAGTAAAACTGTGCTTTCTATTCTTCCTCAAACTCCCAAGTGATTGTTCATGTTTACAACCTGGAATACAAAACATTTGTCTGTTTTTAATCTCAGACGAAGGGTAGGTGCATTAGTAAGGCCCAAATACCAGTATTATCTATACTTGTTCATCAAGGTGACAGATTTACTTATCTGGCAGGCTGATAACTACACCTGTTTTTCGGCTTTAACCAGAAGACCTTTATGTATTCATACATGATACAGATATAAGGGAAATAGAATTCTAAGTTTAAAATATTGCAGCTGTTTAATAACGACCAGAGTGAATACTCGGAGGAGTGGACTTCAGCTTCAGAAGTTCAGGACACAGAGTCAAGTTCAGGACATAGAGTCAAGTAAACCAGAAAATTCAGTATCTAGCAGCACAGGAAAACAAACAAACACCAAAACTAGGCTTCTGTACAAAGAGGCATTAAGGTTACTCAGTATTCCACAGACTTATCTGTTAGGCCTAAGCTTTCCAGTACACAAACACTCTGACAAATCAGTGGAGCAGATGATGAAGCAGCCAGCTTTGCTATGCATACTATGTAACTCCCCGATAATTGTTTTTTTTCCCTTTTAAGGACCATAGCAACAGAGCCGAAAGCTACTTCTCGGGCTGGACAGGCTCTTGGGGGTGCTTCTGGATAATAATACGAAGTAGCGCAGGGTTTGAAGGGAAGTCAATCACCCACTAAGCACCCCCTGAAAAGATGCTTTTGGAGGAAGCGTAGCCCGGTTTTGCCCTCGAGTGTTTTAAAGTCCTTTAAGACGTTCGCTCTTCCATCAGTTGTGTTTTTAAAGACCCTTTTCGGGAGCAGCCTCTAACGATCTTCGCCAGGTTCCAAAGGCCGAGCCCCAAGCTCTCCCTGCGGGGCTAGAAGCCGCCAGCAGTACCCCTTTCCTGGGGTGCCAGCTCCAGCCCCCCCAGAATGACCAAGGTCCCCCGCAGGGAGCGCAGTTAACACACAGTGACCAAGCGCAGCGCTCTCGGCCCCTGTACTCTACGCGTCTCTTTGAAACTCGCAGTGTTCGCCTCACACGCGAGACCCCGGCACCTGCCGCCCCACCGGCGGCGGCCAGGTACCCACCCCTCCCGCAGACTGGGCCCGCGGGAGACCCTCGCTGGCGCTCCCGGCACGGCCAGGACCCCGTCGGGGAGAGATCCAGCCGCGGTACGCGGAGCGCTGGCTCGGCCGCAGGGGGAGTTCTGCGGCAAACCCACCCGTCCCTTCGACCGTTACGGGGCTCTCCCCCTCGGTACCGCCGAGCCGCCACCCTGGGGCTCTGCCCGGCCACGCGCTGTCCCCCGCGGTGTCCTCACAGGGCGGGTGGGGGGTCGCAACGGACCCGACGCGCTTACCCTCATTTTCCTGGGCGACGTGTACATACGCGTGGGCAGGGGCGGCGGCCCCGCGGCTGACAGCTCTGCCCGCCCGTGGCGGAGCTGCCGCCCGCCCGGCGCGGCCGGCCCGGCCCCGCTCCCGCCGCCTGTGACGTCAGGACCCAGCGCGGCGCCCCGTTGGCTGAACGCGAGCGTGGCCGGTTCAAACGGAGCCGAGTCAACGGGCGTGGGGAGGTGGGGGGGTGTGTGCGCGCGTGCGGCGGGGCTGCCTGTGCCCCGCGAGGGGCCCTCACCTCGCTCCTCTCGGTAGGGGTTGGGCTGACGCCGGTCTGACCGCTGGTGTTAGTCCCGAAGGTATTACTTTTTAAAATGTTTTTAGGCCTTTTTTTAAAGTTTCTGTGTTGGTTTGTTTACGTAGGGTTGCTGTTTGGTTTGGGTTTTGTTGTTGTTTAAACATTTGCTGTTTCTCTTATGGGGTTTGTGTTGCTTTTTCTGTGTTTTGGTTTTTTTTTCTTTTGCTCTCTCCCAGGAAAAAATCCCTCAAGCTCCTAGGCGGCTTGTTTCTCATGGCCCCGGCAGAGTGCGGGTTTCCCAAACCTCCTTTCCCGCGGGGCTTTCGCACCGGTGCCGGGGACCGTGCTTCCCCCGCCCCGACGGCCGCTCCCGTGCTTGGCGAGCTCCTCCTCACGCGGGGCTCCCGCGTGCTAGGCGGGACGCGGTGCTGCCCTCCCGACGCCGTGCGGGGTGCGGCCCGGCGGTACCCGGTCTTGCCCCGCTTCCTGCCAGCGCGGTTTCTCCAGTCGCCTGGGGGAGTTGCGGGCCGGTCAGAGCTGTGGGGCTGGCGCAGGAGCAGCCCCCGTGGTTTCACGCAGAGGTTGGGGTGTGGATCTAGAATCCGATAGCTCGGTGGGTACATCCAGCCGCCCCGCCAACGCCCTTGCCTGTGTCCAAGAAAACCTGAGGGCTGCCATCCTTCCAGCCTTCACCTATGTAAATGTATTTTTCCCATCCTCTCCCTCATTTTCCTTGAATGGGGATCTTTAGCGTTTGCCCCGTTGTCTTGAGGGATTCATTGGTTTTGGTTTTATTATTAAGCATCTATTCAATAGCTCTGTTGAATATGTAGCAGAAGGCTTCATGGGTTTCTATGGTGATGAATGTGGGAAAAGCCTTTTTGGAAGTAAGCATGGCCTAAGTCTAGGTAGGTGGGCAGGGCTCACGGATTTGGGAACGTGTGTGTATTCCAGAGTACGTACAAAGAACAGATTCAGGCTGGCTCACCATTTGAGGGTGAGCACTGTCATCCATCCTAAACACACAATAACGTTTAGAAGATTTGTAGCTATACTCATCATCTTTACTGTTTGCCTCCTAAATTCTCTTTCGGTTTCCAAATCTTAACAGATCTGTTATGGACATTATTTACTTTATTTAAAATGAGCTTTTTCTCTTAAATGACAAACTGAAAGCCAGTCCTTTTCCTCCCTGCCTAGTCTGCTTTGCTCTTAGTCTCGCTCTGCTATCTCAGCTGTACTCCACAGCCTTTAGAGCATGCAGGTGTTGTAGCAGATCTGATACCTGTGTAGTCCGAGGCTTTCCCCAGTTGCAGTGTGCTGCCTGCCTTGGACACCGAGAAGTCCCAGGCAACCTAACCTTCCGTGGTACTGCGTGAGAGTGTTGGTGTGTAATGCCCGAGGAGGGTGTGGAACAAGCTTTGTCAAGGCTTATTCAAGCATTCTTAAGATCTGTATAATCAAAAGCAGGAGGTCGGAATTCATAGGCTAACCCCATGTAATAAATATGGTGATTTCTGAAGGCTATGAACACCTTTTACTAACTCGTATTCACAGCTAAAAACAACACCAGTAAGCCATCAAATAAGTATGCATGAAAACCAACTATCAGATCTCATTCTGTTTCCGTGCTAATTTGTTTTCCCACCTTACTCAAACATTTGCTAAGACTTGTAGAGGTGTATGTCCACGAATCTTAGCAAAACATACACAATTAATTGAGTTCTAGTCCAAGATTCAATCTGTTGTAACAACAATCCCTGATCTTTTTGTTTGGTATGGGGTTTTTTTTTACCATTAGAAATTACATCTATCCTATCATTGGTACTAAGAGATGTAGGGGTTTAGAAATGTTCTCATGGAATTAAGGAAAACTACAGTAACATGACACAGTCTTCTCAGAATCTCACGTAGCTGTACTCTGGTTTATAGGCAAAGGCCTGTTACACCACCACACAATTTCCTCCTGGGGTTTCTACCAAGGTTTGGATTAGCTGATGGACTGTACTTCTTCCCCAGAGTACGGATTGCATAGGAGCTGATTCTTGCCGTAGTTGGATAAAATCCAAAATAATCTATGTAGAGGCAAATGGCAGAGACTTACCCTGTTCTCTATTGTTCCTTCTGTTGTGTTAGTTGGCACCGTATCAAAGTGGTTTTCCATGGCCCAGCAGATTCTGTTTAGATTTTTTTGTGTGTGTACGTAAAGGGGTGTGTGTATGTATATGTATATTTCTTGTTTATTTACATACCTATGTATGTGTATATAAACATTGGGGGTGTGTTAGAGAATGGGAGTTCAGGGAAATGTATTTTTTTCCTGCTCTAGTGTACATGCACTGTGTTGCAATGCTGTTGGAAAGGCAGTTTTTATAAACAGGAGAAGCTGAAGGCCTAAATTCAGCTCATATCATGTAAGAGCTGAATTACGGTATCATTTTATTCCCTTTTCTCTTTCTGTAAAGTATAGATGTCTTTAGCTGTCTACATTCTGGATGCTGAAATCTGTCGATACAGAAAGTCTCTTAAGGTCTGATTGTTTTTGTAGTTATGTAAGTTCTGTTCCTCAACACATCGCTTGCATTTTGAAGATGTTTTTGTCAGGCATTGCCTCGTGTTCCTGGTGGGTGGACCCTAGAGCAAGTTAACTCAGCAGAGCCTGTACTTGTTCTGTAGCTTGCTTTTGAGGCAATGCTGCTGTGGCTCAATCCAGCTGGTCACGGGAGTATCTCACTGCAGAGTGAGTCAGCAGCACTCACACCATGACTGTCTCAACCTGGAAGGTTGCTGCAGCCTCTCACACTGGCGAATGTCACTGTAACATGTTCTGTTATCTTACAGTTAATGAAATGGATTGGCATTTGCAGTGTTTTGGGTTCTGTTCTTGCTTGTGCTACAGACTTGCAGGACAAATTGTTCAATCCCAATGTGTCTCGGTATTCATCTGTGAGACCGTTATGCTTGCTTTCATGGTTTTGTATTTGAACAGTAAGTTTTTGCTTTACTGTGTTCAAAACCAATTTCCTAATACGGTTGCATCTCTTAAGTGGAAAGCTGCTGGTCAATGACTTGGTAAAATTAAGTAGTATTAACAAAGAAAAATGTGTGACAGTGAAGGAGAAATCAATTTGAGAGGGATGATTATAAAGTTAGATGGAAGAGTCACAGAAGAAGAAACTTAAGGGTTTTTTTTTCCACTGGTCTTAAAAACCAGCATTTTGGAAACAACTTATTCAGAGGTGCCTGCATGTATATTTCAAATGTAATCGTACTTAAAAATCCCAAGTAATTACTAATGGCATTAATGCTGATCTGAGGCTACAGCTTCAAGTATAAGGAGACTCTCCTAGAAATGCTGTCTTTGGAGCCTTCATTGTCAAGCTACTCAGGTCATTTGTTGGTCACCTTCCCCCCAGATGAGGTTATTAACATTTGGATTCCTTTAACGGAGTATGTCAACATGCTGTAAAACCCCAGCCTCTGCAGTGAAAGAGGCAAAGGACAAAACCAGAGGAGTCTGTAGGGAAAATGAACTTAATTGTGTATGGCATTCTTCATAGTAGTGATTAAATAGCAAAATGGGCTCAAGCCTTCATGTGTCCATTCCCACCCTTTTGTCTACACAGGAGGATGAATATAGCACATCGCTTTTGTCTTTGAAGCGCAGCTGGGTTTAGTGCATAGCCTTGTTTCTTACTCTGAGGTTGAGTCTGAACAGTTACTCAGAGGTCTATGGGCCTTGAAAGTCACCAGGATACAGAGGGTCACTGTATTTGTGTGTTCTGTCCTGTTCCATTTATTATACCATAATATACCTGTTCCATTACATTATACCCACGGAGCAGTATGATTCCAGAAACCGTTTTGTATGCTCATCACCTTTATGAGTATTCTAGCAGGATAGTCTGGCTCTTGCATTTTGAGAGGCTTTAAGGCATATAGCCTAATATTGTTATTTGGAAATGAAAAAGAATGGTGAATAAAAATTGCATATTATATTCATGGCTTTTATTGATTTATAGCCTTGGTTATAGACCAAACCTCTTTATCTGGCCCCAAAATAAGGAATTTGTCCAGGAAAGGCCGTTAAACTCCATGAGCAGTAACAACAGTGGCCTGAGATGGGGTTTTTGCATGTACCATTTGTAAGAATTTATAATTTAAGGAATAGGATGTAGGTAGAGCTTCAAAGCCTCGGGCAAATGCCTTTAGGGAGCATTAGGGTTCTGCTCTTATTTGTAGGGCTGCACAGATGTTCAGGATTTCATTGTTGCATACAAATGTCAAGGTTTCAAAGCTGTTTTCAAACCACTTTGAAGATTTTTAAATTTTAGAGACTCATGCTGCAGAATAATTTGATGGCACATTAATAACTTAGCAGCAGATGGGAGTGGGAGAAAAGAGTTTCAAATTGTGGTTCTGAACAGAGCAAAGCTTTTTAAGATTGACTTGAAGTGAGGTTGAATCTTCTAACTATCAGTCTGTGGTTATTATTGACCATGCCCTTGTCTGTCTCTCTGACCTAGGACATGATAAATCTTCCCACATAATAGTTTTGTCAGAGCCCTGAATGTTGTAATTTGAAAAAGGCATTTTCCATTTTTTTTAATGTTTTGCTGAAAAAGTCTCAGCCACTCTACTCTTGAGATAACCAGCAATTTTTAGAGCAAACCAAGCTGTAAATAGAACAACAACTTAGCATGTGGTTCATTGCTGTGTCTGTTTTCAGTTCTACCTGAAAGGGAAAACTAGTTGTGAAAATTTAGTTACGTATTTCTGGAGAAAACTGTTTTCACTGGCATAAGGCCAGCCCTCTGACACCACCGAGAATAACGGCTGAGCAGTGTGAAACTGATTTTCACTGGTGCTCAGTATTGTAGCTCCACCTTAGGTTGAAAGGAAAACTCTTCCCTAGGATTTAGGTAAGACTTGGTGCCTCTGCCAAAATAGGAGATACTGATGTGTGGCTGTTAATTAGTGACTGAGATTTTAATGATTATTTTGGCACAGCTGCCTGAAGAAGTTTACTGGTAGTCAGTGTGGTTCCTGATTTTCATAGACGCTCCTGTTGCAGAATTCTGTGGTTTTTAGGAACCATCTTGCCTGCTAATTGAGATCTAAGGTATGTCTAGGTGGGAAACAACACTGTAATAAATCATATCCGTCAGTATTATATTCTTCATTGGTGTGGATGAATTGTCTTTGGTTAAAAAAAAAAATATATATCAAAAGAAGGGCAAATAGAAAGGGATGATACTCCTATGAATCAGTGGTGTAGGAAGAGAAAGAACCGAGGGGTCTGGGGACCTCAGATCATTTAAATGCATAGGAGAGCCAGTCAGAGACTGAATGAATGGAAAAGATCTCAGAAAAAGATAGTTGGCTTAGTCTGCTCTGCTTAAAGGAGCTGCTACAACTTGTTAGGCAAAAATGACAATTTAGGCAGTCAGGGTGTAGGTGAACAGCTGCTTCTGCTATAGTTGTAGAGTTGTTCCATTCTAATTCATGTTACGTGTTTTCTGGAGATGATGGAGTCTACTCGATGTTTCTCCTACTCGCTGTTTCTCATTTCTTGTTTTCCAAGAAAGGGCAGAAAAAGCATTAAAAGAGCTGGTTTTCTGGTCAGACTGAATCACAAACATTAATATGTGGAAAACCAGTAGTATATAATGTAATATGCAGTCTTTATTAATTTTACTTAGCATCCTTTTAAGCTCAATATTTAAAAGCAACTGATATTCTTTTTTAAATTGAGTTCAAGCTTGGGTTCAAGATGGAGGAGTTATCATCTTATCATAGCTAGTGTGTCCTTCACTTGCATATTCATGCTTGCTTTGACACCAGCTATTCCAAGAATGTGCCGCCGTGCAGAAAGTGAAAATCAATTATGCCAAGAAGAGAGCATGTACATACATCAGCAATTTGGTGCCCAGGGGAAGAAAAATCTGCATGTCTGCTGATGTCAATCTTCTTGATACGGTATTTTTGTAAATGCACGTGGGCTGCTATTTCTTTTAACCAGCTCAACAAAAAAGAAGTTTATTTTTAGTGTTATAAGCTTCAGGGCATCACAATTAGCAGATCAAAATTGCTAGTCTGACTAGTCAACCTTCTGTTTGCTTTAGAGAAACTACGACAACAACATTGTTAGCATTCCCACGAGTATTTTGGAAGATTCGTTAAGGTCAGTGATGGGATCGATTATTTTTTTTCTTTTTTTTTTTTTTTTCAATGTCTTTGGTTTAACAAATTTTATGTTACAGCTGATGATGAGAAGTGCAGGGCTGATGAGGTCATTTGCCGTAGCTCACTCACAGCTGTACAAATTCCTATACCAACAAATTCCTATTAAACATGTGATGTATCTGTCTTACCTGAATTACTGCGAGTAATCCAGTTCCTGTACACCTCTACTGCTTGGATTCTTTCTGCTGACATGGCCAAGAAGTTCAGCAGTAATTATTAGGGAAGTTTTAGAGTGGGCTAAAATCTACTTGCTTTACAGTGCAGTTAACAGTTAAACTGCTGGTTTAATTCTAATAGCTTCATTTGGAATACAATTAAGGTATGGTAGTATTAATATTTTGAGAAAAAGATACGGAGAAATATTGAGAAAATTAAATATGCTTTCATTTTAGCAAGAAGTTGTCACCAGATTAAGTACTCAAAAGTTAATTTGTTTTTAAGGAAGCATTTTGATGAATAGCAAGAGCTAGCGAACAGATGGATGAGCCCCCAAGCCTACTTAGAAGTGTGTGTATAGATGAGGCTGGAGCTACAGTGTATTTCAGCATAGTTTATGCTACTTGGGAAGGATTTGCACTATCATACCACAAACATAGTGAATAAACAGATGTACAGTTGGGTTGATGCTGAGTAGTACAGAATATAGGATATGGTCTCATATGTATGTATTTTTATCCTATCTTATATAATCTAGGACACAGCCTCAGGCTATCCAAGCATAAACTATTGATCTTGAACATGAAATACTAAAATACAATGACCCTTTATGGTCAGTTTTGCACTCAAGCTGAGGCCTAAGCTGCAGATGAACAGCCCCCCTGCTATATGTGCAGAAATGTTGAAAGTACAAAACCAAACCCAAACAGACAACAACAAAAAAACCCACCACCACCAAATAAAAACCAAAACCCCCAAAACAAAAACCCCATCAAGCTCCCTGTACACCAGTGAAATTAACTGAACTGAATGATATAGTCTGTTTTGCCAAAACATCTTTACGTAAATCAGTCAAGAAATGAACATGACTGAGCTACTTTGACGGAAGCCTTTGTGACAGCATCTGTATAAAGAAATAAATCTAAGTGAACTACAGTTTCAAAAGATGTAGTGTCTTCCTGGAGCTTTTCTTTTCCCCGTTCTCGCTATTGATCAAGTCACAAGTCAAAAAACTGATGATGAAGAAACAATGTATGTGTGCCTTTGGCCTGTTTAGCTTTGCTGTTTAGGACTGGCACTGATCTGACAGCTAGCGATACCATTTCAATCATTTTCATTTGAATTTTTTTTCTTCAGAACACTTAGTTATTTTTATATCAGTAGGATAGTAATTACTGAATCTGTCACTCTTTGCCTTCTTCAAATTTAATGTGCCAATCTTAACGATCATTTAGGGAGGTTGGTGTTTTGGTTTTGTTTTTTTTTACTTAAATGTTACAATTTATGTTCTTCCCTCTCTTCTCACCAGAAGAATCAAACAGTATAAAACAAATGTAGTGAATTCAAGAGCCCTGTGTGTTCTGATGTGTCTGGGTTTCAACGCTACTGCTGCTCTTTGCTTTGCACCAGTGGTATGAAACAGATGTCACCTCAACTAGGAACTTCAAAGGGGATTCCCCAGGCGTGAGCATGTGGGAAACTTAAAGCTGACCCTGTTTCCCCAGGGGAAGCTTGTTCCTTCTGGTGCTCACTTGTGTTCACCCATAGACCAGGTTCTTGGGTCTGCAGAAGCTGTGCCTACCATGGGTAGGGCCTATTTTACTCTTAGCTCAGGTTTGGAGAATTTTTTTTTAAACTTACATGTATTTAGGGTGGGGTTTTTTTGTGGTTTGGTTTGGGGTTTTTTTTTTTTGTTTGTTTGGTTTGCTTATGAAGCTTAAGGCAGTTCTTCCCCAAGACCGAAGGCAGGATTCACAATATACTCTAATTTTTTTAGCCATTATGTCAACGTTCAATATTTAGACAACTCTCATCAACCTTTAATGCATCAACATTCCTTGAGTGCCTTGCTTCAGCTGTTAAAATAACAGTGAGATGTATGTTTCTGATTGACAAAAATAGTAGACTTTATAAGTTTGTTTTAGGATGATCCATGAGCTTCTGTAGAATGACTCCAAATCCATTTTGAACCCCTTTGTTGTTTGAGACTTCTCTGGGGAAAACACCAACAAGCAGAATATTATTTTGATGATTTAGTAGTGGTAGGGCAAGTTTGTCTTTACTCTTAAACATCAACCTGCCCAATACATAGTTTTCCTTTATTATTTTTATGGTACCATAGTAAATAAACCATATTCTAGACTGTTGATCTTATTATTAGAAATCAACAGCAATATGTTGCTGCAAAAAAAATTTAAACTCTATCATTTATTTTTTTCTCTTCTCTTGTACCTAGTGACACCTTAGACTATTGCTATATTAGTCTTGTCTGGTTTCATTCCCTTTTTGCAAAAATAATCATGAAAGGATCTTCTTACTGTCAACTTGTACTAGGGCAAATTATTGTCCTTAAAAGCTACACAGGAGATTAAATGACACTGTCATGGATGGCATATATGGGCACAAAAACTCTTTGCAAGTACCCCAGAAAACATGTCACTTGGGGCAGTTGGCTCTGAATAGTCTTACAGGAAACATAAAGATTCAAATAGAGATTTGGTTTCTGCCTTAGAGACTAGTTTCTGGTACTGGATATTAAACATATATTAAACAGATATTTGAAGTGTAAAATATGAATTTGCTTTAATTCTAATGCTTTCAGGTCTACCCTGGAATAAGAAATATATTTTCAATTGTTTTATTTATCAGAAGGTGAGCTCACTTCAGGTATTTACTCAAGACTTACTAGAACTGTATAAACTTCTTTTTGATCTGAACATGTGGTTTAGAACTCTTCCTAAGTCTAGTTTCCATCTTACTAACATGTTCAGCACTCTACAAATCTGGTATCTTGCATTACAGTGTCAACTCCCTAAACCCCTGATTTCTTGAGCCCCATCCAAAGTCTTCATCTTAGGAAAGATTAACCTTTCCAAATATCTATCAGTCTATTATCAACATGATTCCTTTTTCCATGGGGTATATAGATACTTCAGTGTAAGGGATGAAATAGCACAAAATATTCACCTTTCTTTTAAGCAAGGGTGACTCTTATTTAAGGCAAAACTTCCTTAATAGAACTGAAGTCTCACAGAGATTAAAGTTACTGTAACAATAACTGCTGTTGTCAACTTTTTTTTTTTGTCTGCCAGACAACCACAGATACAGCTTTTATGCTTACCTGCAAAAGTGCTCACAGTTTATTTATCCCCAGGCTCTTATCTTTGAAAATGGTCCATTGAAAATAACCAGTGGATGCAGCACTAGCTTTGATTACATCCTTTATTTGAACAGAAATGTTCATCCCAACAGTAGGAAGTTCAGGGCTATATCGTTATTGTTGTTGTTCTGTAATTCTGGACACTTCCCTAGATGTGTTTTCTGATATTTTCCTTCACTCCAGTAATATACTGTGTTATTTTTCCTTTGACACTAGACAACTATTAGAACTCTTGTAAATTCATCTCTGTATACTATCATTTCCACTTGGGGAAAAAATATGAGAAAGAAAAGTAGGAATTTTCCAAATGTTTGTAATCATTCCTTTTACACATAATTGAACAGTTGAAGCAGACTGTGCTGATTTTGTAGTATTGGTAGGCATACAACTTCTGAATTCTTGCTGATATTGGTGATGATAGAAACCCTTACCTAGGATCCCTCATCTAGGTGATGACTAGAACTCTGATGATATTCTGGAAAATGTCAAAGTGTATAGAACAGATCTTTTCTTGAGACCTAATATTTGTTCCTAATTCTAAATGTATAGAGAATTAGAAAATTAAGAGAGAATCACTCAGTCATAGAGGAATGCCTGTCAGCTCTCCATGAATACATCTTCAGTTTGGAAGACTATGAAACCAAACACTGATAGGAAATGTGCTGATTTGCAATGAAGAGTGGAAGCAAAATGGCATGTGTTTATAGAAAAGAGGACCACTTTAGCCATAAGATTTATTGTAGAAAGTGAAATCGATTTGGCTGTAAGTCAACCTAGAGCAGAGATAGAAAACTTTAGGAAGCAAGCTCATAGTGCTAGATGTGCCAGACAAATATAACCTCAGGACAGAGGCTATTTCAGGTTGATGATAAGAATAACAAAGACAAAATAACTCAGGGTTTATTACTTTATGTTTGTGTGTTCATATTATTTCCTAAGTAAAAAGCAGATTATTTTAGACTCATGCTAATCCGCTATGTATTATATATCACAACATACCTTTGAGGAGTTAAATTGTAAACACAAAGTACATTTACAGGCATGTTTCAAGGCAAAACTGTGCACAGTGTTTCAGAGGTCTTGTAGAAGTGTGGGCACATAGGTTTCAAGGTCTCATTACTTCATTATGTGTCCAGGGGCTACAATAAAGTAGCCAAGGAAAGAAACCCAATTTAAAACAAATTTAAAAGTGTACAAGTACAATGACTTGTACCCTGCACTGAGAATAAAAAGTGGGTGTAATTGCTATTTTCTTAAACTAAAGTGATCTTGACTTTCAGGTGAAAAACTGTTGATTTAAAAGTCACAGTCAGTACACTGTGAACGCAATTTGTGAAGGAAAGGCAATTGATTAATATATCAATCCAGTGACATCAGCAGTATATACAATTTATACTACAGAACATCACACCTTCTCTTTGATCTAAATTTACATTCTATAGCTTTGACATGTGGTTGTTTATTACTTTTTACTGTTTGTTAGAATTTTTCTTTTATTCTTTCATAAAGATTTATCTCTCTAGAGTTCTCAAAATCAATAAGTAATGAAAATATACAGTTGTATATTACACTGTGTAAAAGTCTTCAGAAAGGCTATGTTGTGAATAATATGATTCTGGCACATGACTGGAAATCAACTATCTTTAAGAGTTACATAGAGGGAAACACACTGCAAAGCAGATACATGGAGAGGGAACTTAGCATCCTGGCAGACAATAAGTTATCCACGGAACAGCAATGTGCCCTTGTGGCCAGAAAGGCCACTGATATCCTGGGGTGTATAAAGAAGAGTGCAGCCAGCAGGTTAAGGGAGGTTCTCCTCCCCTTCTACTCTGCACTAGTGAGATCACATTAGGAGTATTGTATTCAGTTATGGTCTCCCCAATTCAAGAGGGATGGGGAAATACTAGAGAGAGTCCAACAGAGAACTACAAAGAGCGCTGGGGCTGTTTAGTCTGAAGAAGACTGAGAGGGGATCTTCTTAATGTTTACAAATATCTGAAGGGTGGGTGTCAAGTAGAAGGGACTAGTTTCTTTTCAGTGGTGCTCTGTGATAGGATGAGAGACAGTGGTAGCAAGGTGAAACACAGCAAGTTCCACCTCAACATGAGGAAAATCTTCTTTCCTGTGAGATTGACAGAGCACTGGAACAGACTGCCCAGAGAGCTTGTGGAGTCTCCTTCTCTACAGTCTTTCAAGACCCACCAGGATCTGTCCCTGTGTGGCATGACCCAGATGTTCCTGCATTGGCAGGGGTGTTGGACTTGATGATCTCCAGAGGTCCCTTCCAACCCCTACCATTCTATGATTCTATGAAAATCCTGTAAGCATATGTGCTGTCATATGTAAGCATATGTTGTATGTATATAACATTGAGTGTAATGTGTTCAGCAGATTTTTCAAATAGCTGAAAGACCTGATGAAAGTAATTCATTTGCATATATAATTTTTACAATATTAATAGAAATAACAGGAAAACTAAGATGTTGTCAGTTGCTGCTAGTTTGGAGCTACTTTGTGCTGGCTGTCTCTAACCCCCATTGGTTTGTTTATGCAGCAGACCTTGCTTTGAGCTGGAGGTTTGACTACCAACCTTCTGAAGTCCCTTTCAACCCAAAATGTATATTTCTATGATGATTGTTGTTTTTAAATTTACCTTTTGTCACAGAATCACAGAATGTCAAGGGCTGGAAGGGTTCTCGAAAGATCATCTAGTCCAACGCCCCTGCCAGAGAAGGATCACCTAGACCAGATCACACATGAATGCATCCAGGTAGGTTTTGGATATCTCCAGTGAGGGAGACTCCACAACCCCCCTGGGCAGCCTGTTCCAGTGCTCTGTCACCATCACAGTGAAAAAATTCCTCCTTATGTTTATGTGAAATTTCCTATGACTCAGCTTCCACCTATTACCTCTTGTCCTATCATCGGGCATCACCAAGAACAGAACAGAATGGCGGGACTGGGAGCCCAAGAAAGCTGGTCGACTTTCAAGGATCATCTCCTCCAAGCTCAAAGGCATTGCGTCCCTAAAAGGAAGAAAGCAGGCAAGAACACCAGGAGACCTAAATGGATAAACAAAGAACTCCTGATGAAAATCAAATATAAAAGGGGAACACACAAAACATGGAAGCA